>BOPN01002929.1:107500-112500 GCA_017312705.2 Penaeus japonicus | reverse complement strand
TAGTATTAGTAATGATAACAATCATAATGATAATAATGATAATAATAACAATAATATTATAATTCAGAGCTATTTTCATCAGTTAGAAAGAATGAACTCGCAGATAGATAGAAAGTTCCTCGTCAGGCGGAAGCAATCCCAAAAATGAATGTTTCGGACTGATGAAGTTACGAGTTTACTCTTTGTTACTGTGTTATAGTGTTGTATCATATGGTGTTACATCAGATTCCCTGGAAGAGGAGCAGCTCTTGGTCCTCCTTCCGTCCCTCCAGCTTTACTGGGACTGGAATAATTGAGATGCTTGTCTGAGAGCCTGCTTGTTTGCTTGCTTACCAATCTGATTATCCCTGACACGTTAGACACAGTGCCGGTTAAGCTAAAGATCTATTACTTCAAAACTTCAGAAACTGGAGCAGATCTACCAAATCTTTGTTCGTCCCTCTTGTTTAACTGGGAGACTAACCATTGGAGTGTTTGTTGGAGAAGCTACTTGTTTGCCTGCTTACTTCTCTCACACAATGCCAGTTAAGCTAAGAAGCTATTACTTCCAAAGTCGGGTCATTGCTTTCGTTTAACCGGGAGATTAACTGTTAGAATGTTTGTGTGGGGGCGTTTGCCTCCCTGTCTGATTATCCTTCTGTGATGTCATGTCTTCACTCCACTGTTGATTTTAGTGACCTGTGAGCCTCGAGTTGTCTTTGATCTAATATGCAAAGTAATGTTTTCTAGATTTTGGGATAAAAGGATGAAGGAAATGGTATGTTATATTTTGAGTTTTAACTAATGTTTCACGTGATGTCAGTGTTGATCTTTATTGACAGTCTTTATGATTAAAAGATGTCAAAATATTTGTACTACACTTTCCCTTACTTTTTCATAGTGTCATACCTGTCAAAGAAAAAAAAAAAAAAGCTTCCCCCTTTGATTTTTCCAGCTTGACAAAAGCATACAAAGAACCCATATTCCATCCTAAATCCTTATAGGTCATCCTTAAGTTATAAGATAAAGATTTGAAAAAAAAGGTCTTCGTTTTTTTTCTGCCTTCAAGAGTATAATCAACCCTGGCTTTCTCCAAGAATGAACGAGGCTTCCAGGAATCCGAACGAAACTTTTAGGCCTATTTTTTGGGCATCACTTTTTTTTCTTCTCTTTCTCTTTTCTTTTTACCTCTTTTGCCTTTTGAAATCTCAAACGCCAATGACAAAATGAAACGGCACGACGATAAAAGACGAGATAACGCCTACTTTCATATCGAAGGAAATTATCCCCTTTTCTGGTGTCAAAGGCTAGGGTGGGAGGGTGGGGAGGGGGAGGGGGTAGAGGGAGTGAGAGATATGGTAAGAGGAGGATAGGGGGAGTGGGAAGAGGAAGATGGGGGAGGGAAAGGAGGATGGAGTAAGGGAGAAAAGGAGGAGGGGGGGGGGGAGGAAGAGGAGAATGGGGGAGGATAGAGAAGAGGAGGAGGGGGAGGAGAGGAAGGGTAAGGGGATAGGGGAGGCGGCAAGAGAAGAAAAAGTAGGGGGGGTAAGGGAAGGGAAGAAAGGAGGTAAATCCGAATGAAAATAAGGGAAGGAGGCAGGGGCCTATGCAGAGGGGGGAGGGGGGCGAAATATGACGAATGTCAAAGAGAAAAGAAGAAGAAGAGGAGGGAGAATTCAAAAGAGAAAAGAAAAGAAGAAAGGAAAGAGAAATCGGATGAAAAAAAAAAAAAAAAAAACAGGAAGGAAAAGAAAATAGAGAAATGCAGGAGAGGGAGAAGATGGAGTGGGAAACAGAGGGTGGAAGATAAAAAAGGAGAATGAAAATAGGAAATACAGAAGAGAAAAGATAAATGAATGAAAAGACTGTTCTTCTCGCGACCTGGATATAAACAAAGAACAAATACATAAAGGCAATTGGAATCACCCTCAACATAATCATAAACAAAAGATGAACAAAAACAGAGTGAAAAAATCCCTAACAATTATGATGAATAAGAAAAAAGGCAAGAAAGAAAACTAAAGAAATAACGATAAAGAAAGAGGTAAAAGAAATCCTCACGAAAAATAAACTGATAAACAAATGTAGATATAAAAAACAGCATAATATAGGAAATGTAGACAAACAATAAACAATCAAAGCAAAGTCGGAATGAAATAAACCCCTCATTAAGATCCACCTCCGAGCAGTGCCTGATCCTCATGCAACAGGCACACCTCACCAGGCGAGGGATCCGAAATGCAAACTCTTTTGTTTATTTGGCTAGACAACGCTTGCTCAACGCATTTCTTCGGCGCAGCGTGTTCTTTGTCTGGCGACTTGTATTTCCTTCTGGGAGGATAAAAGACTTTCGGAAGCTGGGACTGCGAGAGATAGGATATGGATTTTATTAGTGTTCTTAACATTGCTATTTTTTTATTATTATTATTTTTTTTAGGTTTATGTATTTGTCTAGTGTGTTCATATCTTCTTAGCAACGGATTTATAGATATAGATTATACCATTAAAACGAAAAAGATTGTTGAGAGCCAGTGCGTGCATTCGAAATACGACATTAGACAGAAAGCGAAAAATCGCATTTTCAATCTCGCTCGACTCTGGCACAAGAGAACCTTACAATAGCTGTACAAACATCGGTTCGACATGAACTTGAGGGGAAATTACTCGACGGAAAGAAAGTTCACATAACCATTATATAAAAGACGTAACAATCAACCACGCATCACGACTACTATTGTTTTTTTATTTTTTACTGCTACCCCTAATATATTATTGATACTTATGCTACATTTTTAGACTCATAATGGCTATCATTCTTTTTATAGCAATGCCTATGCCACCCTACTTTTTTCATAATTTCTGTTGTACTGATACTCCTGTTACTGCTAGTATTACCCATGTAACTGCTACTAAGTACTATTGTTACAACCAAGGTACTCTGAGTAAGAAAATGAATTGATTATTATGTCTTTACCACAAACTGAGTCACAGCAGCAACAACTATGTCATTACCTTCATCCTTACATAAAACAACAATGCCTTCGCAGTCACTTGGTAGTAAGATCCTTTATTATGACAGCAGTGGTAACAAAATATTGGTAGCATCATCAAAATCGACAATCGAAAAATCTAGAAATTAAGAATTAAGAAATAAAAGAAAAGGCCTACTATTGAAATGACAAAGGTAGCAACGACAATCATGAGGAAGAAAAAGAAGGAAAGGACGAGATGGATCACTTACTGGCAGAAATCGCTCGAGACAAGCGAACTACAAATAGGTATAAAAATCATTTAAAAAGAAAGAAAGAAAGAATTGTGCTTTTACTGGTACGCTAAAACCATTAAAATTTTCCAAACTACATCGTTTTTAACTCCCTAATAAAATTCATGCAGTATAATTCTTGCAACGCCGTTAAGGTCAAGCATGATCAATGTAAGCAAGCCATGCAGGTGATTTCTTGAGCCATCCGCGGCATTTTGCAAGAGAGAGAGAGAGAGAGAAAGAGAGAGAGACAGAGACAGAGAGAGATAGATAGATAGATAGATAGATAGATAGATAGAGAGAGAGAGAGAGAGAAGAAGAAGAAGAAGAAGAAGAAGAAGAAGAAGAAGGAAAAGATGAAGAAGAGAGAGAGAGAAGAGGAATAATAATAATAATAAGAGAGGGAGAGAGGAGAGAGAGAGAGAGAGAGATAGGAGAGAGAGAGAGAGAGAGAGGAGAGAGAGAGAGGGAGAGAGAGGAGAGAGAGAGAGAGAGAGGAGAGAGAGAGAGAGAGAGAGAGAGAGAGAGAGAGAGAGAGAGGGGGGGGGAGAAAGGAAGAAAGAAAGAAAGAAAGAGAGATGCGATTTCCTCAGCGCAAAATCTTGCTGGTGGTCTTTGTTCATTTCTCGGAAGGGAGGTTAAACATTGCCACGTTATCTATAAAGGTCGTATTTGTTCCTCATTTCTTAAGGTCCATGAGGAGACCCTTTGTCGGCGAATCTTATTATTTCTTCGTCGCTGCAATTTTTTGGGCATTTCTTGGGGACGAGCGGCGAGGAGGAGGTTGCGAAGGGCAGTCGGTGCGGGACATAATGAATTCGAGTTGAGTACACGCACACACACACAAACACAGACACACAGACACACACACACACACACACACACACACACACACACACACACACACACACACACATATATATATATATATATATATATATATATATATATATATATATATATGTGTGTGTGTGTCTGTGTGTATGTGTGTGTGTGTGTGTGTCTGCCTGTCTGTACACACACACACACACACACACACACACACACATATATATATATATACACATACATATACATATATATATGTATGTATACACACACATAATTTATCAATGCTCGTATGTGTGTACGATATGTGAACGTTCACACTGTATATTCATGATCCCTCTTTGTCTCCATCTTTTAAAACTGCGATTATAGCAATTACTAACAAAATGCTGTTTCCACTTGAATTCTGATTGATGTTTTACTGTTTCGAGACTGTTTCCCATAATCAGCCAAACGTTGGCCAACCGCCCGCTGGAGGAACTTGTCGACGACTTAAAATGGCGTCCATTAACGTAAATGTGAAGCAAGAGAGGACAAGAAGGAGCAGTAAAAAAAAAAGAAAAAAAAGAAAAAAAAAAAAAAAAAAAAAAAAAAAAAAAAAAAAAAAAAAAAAAAAAAAAAAAAGAAGCCCAGGTTTAATTTGTGCTTTGTATATACAGCTTTTTCCTTGAACATTCATCAAGTGGAATTCCAAACGAGGGATTTCGAGAAAATGAGCGAACGAGGCCGTCGACGCAAAGAACATCAAGCAACACCTCGGGCATGTGCTGAAGGCGAAGAAAACGGAGAGAAAAGAAAATGAGAATTACTGTGATGTGTTGATGCGACGGTTGCCTTTCTTTCCCTCTGTGTAATAATGGGAGGCGGGAGGGGGGGGGAGGGGGGGGGCTATAGTTGAGGCACAGGGCTTTAGAGGTAGGGGGGGTAGAGG
>BOPN01002929.1:67500-70000 GCA_017312705.2 Penaeus japonicus | reverse complement strand
CTCTCTCTCTCTCTCTCTCTCTCTCTCTCTCTCTCTCTTTCTCTCTCTCTCTCTCTCTCTCACTCTCTCCCCTCCCTCTCTGTCTTTCTCATTCTCTCTCTCTCTCTCTTTCTCTCCCTCTCTCTGTCTGTTTCTCCCCCTCCCCCTCTCTCTCCCTCTGTCTCATTATATATTTCTGTATCTGCTTCTTCCATAAGGAGATCGTTCTGCACCTCCCTTTCTGTCCAGTTCTTTCTCATCTTTCTCTCTCTCTCCTTTTTTTTCTTCCTCCCTCCCTTCTCCTTCTCTACCGCTCTGTCTTTGTTTCTGTCTATATTTCTGCCTGTCTGTCTGTAAGTCTGTCTCTTCATGCCTACGCCCCTCTCTTTAATTCTCTTTCTTTTTCATTGTTTCTCTCTTTGTTCATGTCTTGTGTCTCTGTCTCTGTTTCTCTCTCTCTCTCTCTCTCTCTCTCTCTCTCTCTCTCCCTTTTTATTTATTTTTTTTTTTTTTTATCATGCCACTGTCTATATCTGTCTTTCAGTCTGCCTTTGCCTTTAACCCCCTTCCTCTATTTCTCATTCGTTCTCTCTTCCGTTCTGTTTCAATCTCTTACTTTACCCTCTTTCCCTTCCTTTCCCTCCCCCCTCTCTCTCCTCCCCTTCCCTCCCTTCCCCCTCCCTACCTCCCTCCCTCCCACCTCCCCTCCCTCCCTCCAGTCTCTCTCTTTTCTAGAATGACTCACGCAAGGAACCGTGAATTGCACTGGATTTGCAGCTGATCTTATGCTGCGGCGCGATGACAACAAACTTTAAAACTGCCTGATATGATATGACGCCCACGGTTGAACAACCACACAGTTGAGAGGAGAAACACTAACATAAGTGTGACATTTGTAATGTTCATGATAATGATGATAGTAATGATAATGAAAATGGTGATTATAATAACGGTGATTGTAAGATTGATAATGGTTGTAATAATGATGATGATAGTAATAATAACGATAATCATGATCATAATGATAATGAAAAGATGATGATGATGATGATGATGATGATCATCATCATCATCATCATCATCATAATCATCATCATGAAAATAAGACAAATACTTATTCCAATACTAATAGCAATACTATTAATGATACCGATTTTAATACTATTACTACTTTAATGATACTGAGTAATAGCAATATCAATGATAATGACGATAATAACAAGGATAATGATACTGATAGTGATGATATGATAATAATAATCATTATGATAATAATAATCATAACAATGATAATAGTAATGATAATGATAATGATAGAATCAACAGTTATGACAATAAAGATGATAGTATCAATATCTGCAAATGAAGATAATAGAGATAAAAGATCATTTCAACATTATAGGAACATAAAATTTCACGAGCGATTGTTTTTCGGAATCGATGAGTAAAAATCAAAGCAGAAAATAACCCAATAAGGTATCAACGTGATAGGCCTATTGATATTTTGCATGAGAGTGGAACTTCATCCCGAATAAGTAGGCATGAGAGGAAGAAAAGAAAAGAAAAGGAAGAAGAAGAAGGAGAAGAAGAAGAAGAAGAAGAAGAAGAAGAAGGAGAAGAAGAAGAAGAAGAAGAAGAAAAAGAAGAAGGAAAAGAATGAGAAGAATGAGAAGAAGAAGGAGAAGAAGAAGAGGAAGGAGAAGAACAAGAAGAAAAAGAAGAAGGAGAAGAAGAAGAAGAAGGAGAAGGAGAAGAAGAAGAAGAAGAAGAAAAAGAAAAATAGATCTCCTATTTTCTATATATCATCTCTTTAAACATCCAAAAATCTGTCATCACCAACCAAACATCCCAAACCAACAACAACGATAACAAAACAAAAGACCCCTTTCTTCCGATCCGCCATCTTAGAAACCAAGAAAGAAGAGACAAAATGGCGGTCGCTCAACACTCGACTTCCCTCTAAGTATAGCCAAGAGGGATCTGTGATTAGCTGTCTTTGATGATCCCTCGGCCGTAATGCCTTCGTTTGGGCTTTGATGTCAGCCATTTGGTCATATTTCCCCGAGCTGATGTTTGTTATACTACTTCTTTTTCGGGGAGGGGGGAGGTGGGGGGTGTTTGTATTCTTTGAAAGTCAGGTGTATGTCTTTTTTTCTACTCCTCTCCTTCTATCATTACTATATTTTTCTTTTTTTAAATCTGGATTATATTTTTGTTTTCTTATTTCGCATCTTCACTGTCATCGTCCTTCTCTTTTCTGCTTTCATCTTAGCATCATCATCATAATTGTCATTATAATAAATGTTATCATTATCATCATGAGTAATTTCTTTATGGAATAGTTGAAAGCATCAGGACATGTCAATAGAAAACATTATTTATGTGATACAAAATTGTGAAAACTGCTGAAGGGCCATGTCATTCATGAGAGAGATAGAGAGAAAGGGAAAGAAAGAGAGAGAAAGAGAGAGAGAGAGAGAGAGAGAGAGAGAGAGAGAGAGAGAGAGAGAGAGAGAGAGAG
>BOPN01002929.1:42500-50000 GCA_017312705.2 Penaeus japonicus | reverse complement strand
ACCACATTTCTTGCACTGATTGTATATTTCTTATGAACTGCTAATTGGGCATATTTTGATGAGGATTTTGTAATTTATGATATAAATGCATCAGATTATTATTGAGGAAAACATGTATGCTATGATATGATGCAATGTATAGCTGATCTGCCATTTCTGTGAATCTCTGGTTAGCTGTATGTCACTTTATTCTTCTTCGTCCTTGCAGTTTGACTTGTTTTCAAGAGAGAGTAACTCACACTTGAAGGCAGTTTAATTCGGTAATTTACGGCGGTCGTTCAATCAGCTTCAATGATTTTCTTTCATTCGCAGATTATGTATTTCTAGATGATAAGACAAATCTAATTAATATGTATTAGTAGTGTATCATGAAATCATGCTGACCATCACTCTGCCTGTCTCTCTCCCTCTCCCTCTCTCTCTCTCTCTCTCTCTCTCTCTCTCTCGCTCTCTCTCTCTCTCTTTCTCTCTTTCTTTCTCTCTCTCTCTCTCTCTCTCTCTCTCTCTCTCTCTCTCTCTCTCTCTCTCTTTCTCTCTCTCTCTCTCTCTCTCTCTCTCTCTCTCTCTCTCTCTCTCTCTCTTCTGCTCGCTGCTTCTCTCTTTCTCTCGCTCTCTCTTTCTCTCTCTCTTTCTCTTTCTCTCTCTCTCTCTTTCTTTCTTTCTCTCTACGTTCATTAGCTTTCTGCAAATTGCAACAGGCAAAGAACTAGAATACTATTTAGCTCGAGTCATATGTTGGTTGTGTAATAGAAATTTTGGAGAGACGTACAGATTATGTAATTTGTATTATTGTATATCTATAAAGTCTTATCAATGAAATATAGATGATCAATATTGTTGAATTTTGTGAAAAGTTTCGAATATTTATGTTGATCTGAGGCTATTATATAAGAAAAAAAAATCAAGAACAACTTCTCAGGAAACTATGAAAGAGTTATCAGAAGTCATTAATCTTGTGTGAGTGGACATCATTTTTTCTGTCATGGTGGCTGGCGTATCTTAATTTGATTAGGTTTTTTATTATAAAAATTCACGATTTAGTTGAGCTAGTTATTGTATTTACACAAGGCTTGTTACAAAAGTGTGTATGGTTATATATATAAATGTATATATATATATGTATATATATATATATATATATATATATATATATATATATATATATATATATATATATATATATATGCATACATACATATATATATGTATATAAAAAAAAAAATATATATATATATAAACATATATGAATGCATACATAAATAAAAGATAAGAGTAAATATACACGTACATAAATCTTTTCCTACACTCCTACTTAATCTCGGCCACCTTGAAAACCGCCCTTTTACGGGGCATCTGAAGATTATCTCAGATCTTCAGATATATATAATGATAACAATCGCGTGTCGATCATAGCCACCCACACGTACAGGACCTCGAGGATGGTGTGATAATTCGAGTTAAAAAGTCGTGATTTATATGATGGAAGATAAAGAAATGTTTTTCATGGTGATAAGAAACGCAAGTCATCGTTTAGTCGCCAATGCGCTATCGGAAATCCCATGATCTTGAGTGACACTTAAGACGTTCTTTTATCAGTTGTTTATGATTATTCACGCCATTCTAAGTTTGCAATGAGCAAGTTGTTAGTCTGTAGGTTCAAGGACATTTGCGACAGTGTTATTATTATTTTTATTTTCAAAATAAACTAATATCCCCGTTGAGAGTACTACTAAATTATATAAAAACACCTACAAAGACGAGTGGACAGTTCAACATAAACATTAAATTTTTTTCTCTCTCTCTCTCTTTTTCTTCTCTTCTCTCTCTCTCTCTCTCTCTCTCTCTCTCTCTCTCTCTCTCTCTCTCTCCTATGTTTCCTCCCTTCATCCTCTCAGATATCAAGCAAACTCATGCTTGATTTGCCGGTCCAAAATTATAAAATACCATATGACCGATTTAGAAATAGTTGAGCGTTTAACATGATTACCAAATATGGGACAATCATTTAAATACTAAATGCCATTTTGCTCTAATCAAAATACTGAATCTGATGTAATTAAACCTTATAAGTATTCATATTTGTTGCCTACTAATTAAAACTACATCACTTCTACACATTATAATACAGGAACCAGAATTGCATTATATATTCAAATGGTAAATTCAAAAACGTGTTATATTTTCTAGACGTTTAACACTTAATGTTGACGAATCTGAAATACATAATTATGAATCAAATTTCATGACATATATATATATATATATATATATTTTTTGACTGAAGGGACTGTAGCAGATGATATATTTAACCTATCATTCTGAAGAACTAGTGAGTATGAAATAAAAGAAGAAACATTTATGTACTCTTGTTATTGTTTATATTGGTCAGTATATTAGTGTTACACAGATATTTGGAATATTCAGTAAGCCCAAGAAATTTGCCCTTGACAATTAAAATACTTAATCCTTACAAGATGTAAGTCCAATCAACATCTAGATAGTACCAGCATTAATCTTTTTAAATCGATATAGGTAATTATATCTAATTGGATGACGTAAGCAAGTGATATAAAGAAATGAGATTAGACGCAATTAAACACGTCAAAATCTATATCCAGCTGCCGTTAGACTCCCTTACATAACGCGGTAATGTGGCAGGCTATTTGGCATGCAGTGACGCAGCTCCAGTCTCATATTCATGAGATGACATGTCTTCCTTGAGCATGTCTTTCCTCTAGCCTCCTTAGAGCATGTCTTAATCTGTTCTCATCAGCATTTATAGATAATATATGACATGTTTTATTACCATCGTTACATGTGATTTATATATCTGTTCAGATCAATTTCTATCTCAATTTTCTTGATATGATAGCGTATTGAATGGATTGGGATGTTGCTATAGATTCTTGTGCATTGAACACAATATCCTAGATTTAATACTTCGAACAATTGCGAAAAAAGGAGTTATTGGTCTTTGTTATTTTTCCCTATTTGTAAGCATTTCTCTCTTTCCATTAACTTTCTATTAACTAGAAATTACTTTCATTAATATTAACTATATGTTTGTCCCTTTTACGACCTTTTCCCATTTTCTGTTTCAAAATAAACTTATTTTTATCAACATTATCATAATTCTTATCACCATGATGATGGTACTAATATTGATAACTACCAATAGTAAAGATACTTATGATAAAAGATATGAGAACCAATAATCACTATCATCATCATTATTCTCTTCATTAACATCATCACCATTACCATCGTCATTATTACTGTCATTATGATCATGTTGTTTAGAAAATTTCCAAATACCAAAATCCGATTTCACAAATACCAAAACTGACACAGAATGCTCTCATAAAAACAACATGATTGAATATCGTAGTCAAATCTTAGATACTATATGGACTAACTGACATGATGTTTGTAGAAATTATTTTTTGTATGATATAAATTGGGTAATAGACACAGTGCATTCATCAAGGGAATACCACTGATGCTTACATTTCCTTCCTGATATTGAATCTTTCTCTCACTCTCTCAATCTCTTTCTCCCTCTATGTGTCTCTCTTCTTGTTATATGAGCAATCGTATCTATCTGTCATTCTCTCTCTCTCTCTCTCTCTCTCCACACACACACACACATACACAAATATATATATATATACATTTTTTGTTAGTTCAGCAATCCAGCTATTTATGTTTACCTAAAACACAATAATCCTTTTTGGATAATGTATATCTAAAATTACATATGTTTAAAGAACACTGCAATAAGTCTTTAACATTCGCTGAAGTGCCTTTATTTATTAAACTAAATATGCAATCGGAAATAAGTGTAAATTTTAGATGAAGATAAATATCTTGCATGGACAGCCAGAATTCAATAGTTCATCAAGGCTTCACATTAACGTTTACTCCTTATAATGTTTGCCTTTACCTAACAATATATACATTTTTTTCTTTTTCTTTTCTTTCTTAAGTATTATCATTATTACTTTTATACACAAAGTCTCTCTCTCTCTCTCTCTCTCTCTCTCTCTCTCTCTCTCTCTCTCTCTTTCTCTGTCTCTAAAGTTCCATCTAACTATCTCTTTTATTGGAGGTAAAATGCAATATGTCAAACAAAAAAATCTAGATGATAATGCGTAGAGCGCCTTCATACTTGCTCTTGCACACTCCATGCAACCCTGCAACACCAAGATCACGCTTCATGAAATGGCGGCCGCTTTGGCTTCTTCCAGACTCTCCTGTTTCTGTGACCTTCCACTTCCCTTTTCTTCCTTTTTAGTTGAAATACTGAAATATGTCAATGTATTCTGACTGATAAGTGATTTATTGTCTCCATCACATTCTCCCTCTCTTTCATTGCGTGTAAGAGAGAGAGAGAGAGAGAGAGAGAGAGAGAGAGAGAGAGAGAGAGAGAGAGAGAGAGAGAGAGAGAGAGAGAGAGAGAGAGAGAGAGAGAGAGAGAGAGAGAGGAGAGAGAGAGAGAGAGAGAGAGAGAGAGAGAGAGAGAGAGAGAGAGAGAGAGAGAGAGAGAGAGAGAGAGAGAGAGAGAGAGAGAGAGAGAGAGAGAGAGAGAGAGAGAGCGTTGGGGGGGGAGAGAGAAAGAGAGAGATAGAGATAGAGATAGATAGATAGATAGATATATATAGAGAGAGACAGAGAGCGGGGGGGGGGGGGGAGAAAGAGAGAAAGAGAGAGATAGAGATAGAGAGAGAGAGATAGAGAGAGAGAGAGAGAGAGAGAGAGAGAGAGAGAGAGAGAGAGAGAGAGAGAGAGAGAGAGAGAGAGAGAGAGAGAGAGAGAGAGAGAGAGAGAGAGAGAGAGAGAGAGAGAGAGAGAGAGAGAGAGAGAGAGAGAAAGATAGATAGATAGATAGATAGATAGATAGATAGATAGAGAGAGAGAGAGAGAGAGAAAGATAGATATATAGATAGTTAGATAGACAGATAGATAGATAGATAGATAGATAGATAGATAGAGAGAGAGAGAGAGAGAGAGAGAGAGAGAGAGAGAGAGAGAGAGAGAGAGAGAGAGAAAGAGAGAGAGAGATATATATATACATATATAAAAATAGATAGATAGAAAGAGAGAAAGAGAGAGAGAGAGTCATAGATAACCAGACAGAAAGATAGATAATTAGATATATGTTCCTATCCTACATAATCAGGGAAAGCTTAGGGATTAGCAGTCCTGCCTCCATCAATAATGATTCGATGCCATCTACTATTCACACTCTACTTATTTTTTTTATGTCTCTTTAACTCTTTTCATCCACTTATCATTGTATTGTATATGTCTCTCTCCTTTTTTTCCCTTGTATTTACCTTATTCTTTTTCAGAATTATTTCTCCTTCTATACACATTTCCCCCTTTTTCTCTGTCCCCTTTTTTCTTCTTTCTCACCTACTCTCAGCTCATTGCAACTTGCAACCTTTTGGTTTGGTATGGACAATGAAATTAGCATACCACATGGATCTTCCTTATCTCATCATATTTTCTGTATATCTCTTTTCCTAGTTTACTTTCGAATGTATGTAGATGCATATATACATATCCATGCACACAAACTCAAGCACAAACACACACACATAGGTCAATATATATACATATACATCTATATCTATCTATCTGTCTGTCTATCAATCTATCTATCTGTACATTTGTCTATTTATCTATCTATCTACACACACACACACACACACACACACACACACACACTGTGGTGCCTCAGGATCCATCCTTACACATAATGGCTCACGTGTCTATGTCTGCTTGCTTGTCTCTTCCTTCTTTTCTTTCTTACTTTCGCTCTCTTATTCTGCTCCTTCTATCTCAATCAGTCTATTTGACTATTTCCCTTTCTATCTTCTTATTTATCATCTTCTTTCTTATCTTTCTCTCTTTGTCTCTCGCTCTGTGTAACTACTGTTTGATTTTGTTCCTGCAACATTGTGTTTACCTTTTATCCTAATGTTTGTATCATTGTTGTTGCATGACGTGCTTAATATTTATTTTTAAGATCTGGACTAAGTCAAATTATCCTGGATATAACTCCTGGTCGTCAATTCTGAGGAGGATATTTAATTACTCTTTTAGGCCTTATATAGCAATAGATGTAAACTTCTTAATTAGATGAATATGATTAAAAGATATGAACACAATAAAGGTATCATATGGTCTATCGTGTATTCCTGCAGTGCTGACTGAATGATATGTATTTAGGTACAATGACAATTAAAGGATTTGCTGAAAACATTTTTGGTCACATGCATGTACAGTCTAGGTCGAAAGTCGTGTCGCATGAATGAAGTCTATCCAACAAGGGTCACATTATTTGGCTATTCGAGACACAATGCGAAACATGTTTTACACGAGTTTTGTCTTTGACTTTACGTGTCGTTCAGCTGAAATAAAAAGGGTCATGCACATGTCTCTTGAGGTTTCATAAAGAATCATGTTCATTTTTTTCCTGTCTGTTTTATGTCTTTTCATTAAGACTTTTTCATGCCATCATATATTTCCCATGATTAGAAATGAAGCGAAGAGCTATCTTAACATTTCACTGTTACAACCAAACACAACGAAGAACATCCAGTGACATCAATCTGACACTAAAAATACTATAAAAACAAGGTTGCTTGCTTCCGGTTTCTGTTTTATCCCCCCCCAAAAAGAAAGAAAGAAAAAATCGAATAGAAAAAATATAAACAAGTAGCACTTTTCCCCCCTAATCCTTGGATATCTATCGCCTCTGTGATGTCATATAAGGTCAAATGAAATGAGTCAATATATTTTTCCTGATCATGTGAATTAATAGGGGCTTGACATTCGCTTTTCAAAAATGACTAAATATAAATCAAGTATCAAAAAAGTGAACGTGAATCTATACGAGTCTGAGTCTGGGAAATAAATATAAGACTGTCAATCTAGTTGTCTATTGTATCGCTCTTTCTCTCTCTTTTTCTTTTTCTCTTCTCCCCCCCTCCCTCGCTGTCTCTCCTCTCTCTCTCTCTCTCTTACTCTCTCTCTCTCTCTCTCTCTCTCTCTCTCTCTCTCTCTCTCTCTCTCTCTCTCTCTCTCTCTCTCTTGCTCTCTCCTCTCTCTCTCTCTCTCTCTCTCTCTCCCAGAAAGTCATCCACCTCCCTATCTCCCATATACCCTCCCCCTTCTCTTCCTCTTCCTCCTCTACCTCCTCCTCCTATAAAAAAAAAAAAAAAAAAAAAAAAAAAACCCCCCCCGCTGTTAATCGAGTGAGTTCCCGCGTTCAGAAAGCGGTTATGATTGCAATCTCGTAATGGCGTCTTCCGCAGCTCCTTAACATACTTCTTAGACGTTCTAATGATACTTCAGTCGCTGGTAATGTGTTATGTGCGACGTGGGTGGGGACGTTCGGCTGCCTTGCGAAGAATGATAACTGATGTTTACTGTTTAATGCGTCTCTCGGGAAGGTGTTATCATTGCATGTGGCAGGAATTGTTGCTAAAAATC
>BOPN01002929.1:30000-40000 GCA_017312705.2 Penaeus japonicus | reverse complement strand
AAGAGAAGGAGATGACATAGAGAAGGAGGAAGAGAAGTAGTAGAAGAATAAGAAGGAGGAATAGGAAATTGAGGAGAAGGAAAATAAAAGGAGAAGGATAAAACGAATAAGAAAGAGAATGGAGATGGAGAAGAAAAAGAAGGTGAAGAAGGAAAAGGAGGGGGTTGAAGAAAAAGAGGGGGAAAAAGAGGAAAAAATGGAAGAAGAAAATAATATGATACAAAAACAGTAGAAAGAAAGAAAGAAAGAAAGGAAAGAAAGAAAGAAAAAGTCAGAAATGCGAGAAAAGAAAAAGAAAAGAAGAAAAAAAATAAACATGATTATCAATCAACCCAGATCATTCCATTGACAATCGAAAGAGAATCTTAATACCTTTATAATTTCCCTTCATATTTCTTATTCCTCTATTTCACTTTTTCTTCTTTTTCCTCAACTGACGCATTCAGGCACAGGCCATAAAGTTCAGTAATGAGAAACAGATAAACTAGAAATCTGAAGAGCAGTTAGTGTCAAGCGCAAGAAAAAAAAAATGTTGATCATCGGATGAAAATGAACGAAGGAAAAAGGAAGAGGGAAGGAAATCAGGCGTATAGAGGAGATGAAGAGAAATGAGAACTAAGAGGGAATAAAGGAAAGGAGAGGAAAGGAAGAGGGATAGAAAAGAGAGAGAAAAGGAAAGGAAAGAAAAAAAGCGAAATAAAGAGTAGAGGAAGAGAAGAGAGAAATAAGAGGGAATAAAGGTAAGGAAGGAACGAGGAGGGTTGGAAGACAAAAAAAAAAAAAAAAAAAAAAAAAAAAAAAAAAAAAAAAAAAAAAAAGAGAAAAAAAGGACCTCCCTCAGATCACTACACTTTACCCAACATAATATCTCACATTCTTTTTCTTTCCTCTGAAACGATAATGTGTCAGCTCCTCTTCTTTCCTCCGAGAATAACTTCCAAGAAGAAACAAAACCCTGGTCCTTGTTGCAACGAGTAAGCAGCGTCTTGTCACCGCCTCGCACCATCTTGATTCCCGTCACGTAATGGCGGCTTCCGCACCTCCTTGAGAATTGTCTAGAATGTCCTGATGCATGATGTATATGCGTTATCATAGATCATTAGGGGGTAAGGGCTACCTGAACGGGGTGGTTGGACATTCAAAGCAGGACTGGCTTGGAGGAGCATAGTAATAATGTTTGGAATGATCTGGGTGGCACTTTTAAATGCGTGTGGTAGGAGGGCGACGTGATAAACTAGATGGCTTGTTGATACATGGGAATCCATAGGATGAAAGAAACAAAGCAAGAAAACTAGAAAACGTGAGGATAAAGGAAATTCGTTTCTTTGTGTACAAAACGACTTTGCAATCTTTTGGGTGTTGGTTGATGATCCTGCACCAACAGACCCGTGTAATCGCTGACACTATTGATCGAGGAAATATTGCAAATCTTGTGAAAAGCTAAGAAGCAACAGGGGAAATTAGCAAACTTTCGAGTTATTCCCGATATTGCTGTGTCATACTCATCTAATCACTAAAATAACTGATCAAAGAATTACTATCAATCTAGAGAAATCTAAAAAGTAACAGGGAACATATTCTCTACAAATGCATAATTTATATCTGAACTTGCTACTGTCCTTGTGTTTTGCTGAACAAGCCTGTTCATCAAACATGCAGTCCAGCGGAACTTTTGTTGCCTGGTATTGTACTTAGCATGACTTGATCCTTTCTTATGCATCTAGTCTTTGCTGCTTGAATGAAGTGCAGGGCATGAATGACAAGTTCTTGAGTCTCTCATTAAGAGGAAAGATTGTTTTATGCATTTCCTAACTCTGGATCAACGTGATGCTACTGTTTATATGTAGATGGAGGGTTTGCGTAGGATGCCTAATTTAATAGATTCCTTGGTGGTTGGAGGCTCATGATTATTAATGATATGAAAGTAAGATTCTAACCAGAAGACGATGTAGGATGTAGCATGATACGATATGATGTAGTGTTTATAATTATTGGTCCAAAAATGGAAAGAAGGAGGAGGAGGAGAATAATAATAATAATAATAATAATAATAATAATAATAATAATAATAAGAATAAGAATAAGAAGAATAAGAATAAGAATAAGAATAAGAATAAGAAGAAGAAGAAGAAGAAGAAGAAGAAGAAGAAGAAGAAGAAGAAGAAGAAGAAGAAGAAGAAGAAGAAGAAGAAGAAGAAGAAGAAGAAAAAAAAGAAAAAAAAAAAAAAAAAAAAAAAAAAAAAAAAAAAAAAGAAAAAACGAAGAAGCTGATAGTCCATGTCTCTGTATCTTAGACAACATTACATCCATCAAGGCTCAGAGTCACAAATACTATAAATCAACAAAGCAAAAAGGACTCCTAAAATCTCAAACAATACAGACGAGATTGTCCTTCATTTATCAATCATCAAAAAGAGATGGAAATTGACGCAAAAGGTGGAATTTCCTACAGGTAACAAAACGGCATTAGTTTGATCACAGATAAGGAGGGCTTCCTGTTAGCCTGATCTCAGTGTAAAGGAAGTTACTGATCGTCTTCCTGTCTAACTGCTAAATTCGGTAAAGATTTTGACGATAAGGATAAATACACAGCTTCCCAGAATACGAACAAGGTTGATCTTATCAGTCTCCCTATATACATCCGCTCATCTGTATGCCTCAATGTATTATGAATATTTATCAATGAATAAATGTGCATAATGTTTAAGATGCATGTACACTGAAAACGACATCCATTTTTCAAATTACAGCTAATCGTTACATCAAGAAAAAACAACTTATCATAGTGGTAATATTGAAAAAAAAAAAAAAAAATCATGCAATAAGATTGAAAATTTTATTTTTGGCCTACATATTAGAAAAAAATGTTTATGTTAAAAATAATGATGATGATGATATGATGAAGGTGTACCGGAAGAAGATGAAGGAAAAGGAAAAGGAGAGAGCGCAGGAGGCGGAGAAGGAAAATGAGAAGGAGAGGGAGAAGGAGGAGAAGGAAAAGGTGAAGGAGAGGGAGAAGGAGGAGGAGGAGGAGAAGGAAAAGGAGAGGGAGAAGGAAGAGAAGGAGAGGGAAAAGGAGGAGAAAGAAAGTGGGAAGGAGAGGGAGAAGGATGAGGAGGAAACGGAAAATGAGAAGGAGAAGGAGGAGGAGGAGAGGGAGAAAGAGGAGAAAGGAAAGGGGAAGGAGAAGGAGAAGGAGGAGGAGGAGAAGGAAAATGAGAATGAGAAGGAGGAGAAGGAAAGGAGGGGAGGAGAGAAGGAGAAGGAGAGGGAGAGGGAGAGGAAGAGGAAGAGGGAGAGGGAGGAGGAGGAGGAGAAGAAGAAGACGAAGAAGAAGAAGAAGAAGAAGAAGAAGAAGAAGAAGAAGAAGAAGAAGAAGAAGAAGAAGAAGAAGAAGAAGAAGAAGAAGAGAAGAAGAAGAAGGCGAGGAAGAAGGAGAGGGAGAGGGAGAGGGAGAGGGAGAGGGAGAGGAAGAGGGAGAGGGAGAGGGAGAGGGAGAGGGAGAGGGAGAGGGA
The DNA here is from genome assembly GCA_017312705.2 of Penaeus japonicus. NCBI lineage: Eukaryota > Metazoa > Arthropoda > Malacostraca > Decapoda > Penaeidae > Penaeus > Penaeus japonicus. The sequence goes on along the minus strand of BOPN01002929.1, from coordinate 36,485 downwards.
GAGGGAGAGGGAGAGGGAGAGGGAGAGGGAGAGAGAGAGAGGGAGGAGAGGGAGAGGGAGAGGGAGAGGGAGAGGGAGAGGGAGAGCGAGAGGGAGAGGAAGAAGGAGAAGGAAAAGGAGAATCAGAAGATGAAAAAAATTAAGAAGAAGAAAGAAAAAAACAAGAAGAAAAAGAGGGGTGGAGGAGGAGGAGAAAGAGAAGAAAGAAAAAGGAGAAGATAAAAGAAGAAACTTGTAGGGGAGGGGGAGTGAGAAGAAGGAAGAGGAGGAGGAGGAGGAGGAGGAAGATAAGAAGAAGAATGAACAATAGAAGAAGAAGTCTGAGCAGTAGATGATGAAGAAAAAGAAGAAGAAGAAGAAGAAGAAGAAGAAGAAACGTGTAGGAGAAAGGGGGATAAGGAGGAGGGAGGAGGAGGAAGAGGAGGAGAGAGGAGGAGGAGGAGGAAGAAGAAGAAAAAGAAGAAGAAGAAGAAGAAACGTGTAGGAGGAAGGGGATAAGGAGGAGGAAGAGGAGGAGGAGGAGGAAGAAGAAGAAGAAGAAGAAGAAGGAAAAGAAACGTGTAGGAGGAAGGGGGATAAGGAGGAGGGAGAGGGGGAGGAGGAGGAAGAAGAAGAAAAAAGAAGAAGAAGAAGAAGAAAAGGGAGAAGAAGAAGAAGAAAAAGAAGAGGGAGAAGAAAGAAGAAGAAGAAGAAGAGGGGGAAGAAGAAGAAGAAAAAGAAGAGGGAGAAGAAGAAGAAGAAGAAGAAGAGGGAGAAGAAGAAGAAGAAGAAGAGGGAGAAGAAGAAGAATGAATAACGACCCCCTCCTCCTTTCGACCCAAGTCACGCGAAGCTGCCTTCCGGACCTCCTCCGTAAGTGTGCTGTACCTGGACCTTCCTCATACATGATTCATGACTGTTATTGAGTAATGTGCGAGGAGAGAAATTCACGATCAGGTAGAATGGCTTTGAATTATGGAAGGATAATTTCATGTAGAGAAATTCACTATCGTCGAATTTTAATGGGCTTCATGATGTAATAGGAATATAATGTAGAGAAAATCACGGTGATTGAATTTTGATGACCTGCATGATGTAATGACAATATAATGTACAGTGAATCGCAGTTGTGTTGAATTTTAATGTCGAAAATGAGGTGGGAGTATCACTTGATTGCATGGGCTAATGGTATCATTAGGACTTGTTGATACTGCACGATAAGTCTCATAGACAGAAGCTCATGAAATAACGATTGAGAATTAAGCGTTTGTAATAGGTCTTATGGAAGTGTTACTATGGGCGTATATGTAATATGTTATTTCTGTATCTTTGGAATTAATTCTTTTTCCCTGCCTGTGTCTTTCTATCGGTCGGTCTGGCAGTTTCTTTTCCTCTCTCTTATTCTCTTTCCCTTATTCTTGTCTTAATATTTTCTTCGTAACTAGAAGAAGCAGAAAAAGGAGGAGGCAGAGGCAGTAGCTTTTTAGGCAGAATTCACTGAAAATTAAGGTTTTTGTTTAGTTTTATCTATTTGTTCTCTACTTTCTTCGTCTTGCTAATTTCGTTTGTTATTTTACCTCTTAAACCTATGCCCAATGCCGTGTTTTTTGTCTATCAGTGCCCAGACTCTTTCAGTCTCCGACCTTTAGATATTTTGCTGTAAACCGCGTTTCAACAAACACTGCTCCGTAAAGGAAATCACTCTGTAAGAAACCATGGAATGAATAATCTATAGTTCATTGTTCCAGGTTACTATTCGACATTCCTAAGAATATATCATATAAACCAGAAAGTGTCTTGCAGTGAATCTAAGCAAAATATGTATAAAAGATACAGAAGTGCACTTGGTCACTAAGATATTAAACAAACAATAAAACAGGAAAACCTAGAATCTACCTGTATAAAGTTCTCAACCAAATCTGCCTACCTACCAAACGGGATATAAAAGCTCAAAAGCTATAGATCCAATTATTGATTAAAGCACATGTTTTATCAAAAGAAAACAAATCTATACGTTAAATGCCACAAACAAAAAACAGAGACGATTTTCAGATGCTAGTAAAATGATCAATCGATTTAAACATCATGACCAGGAGACAATTAAAGATATATCATTAAACTATCATTGAGAAAGAGATATATCTCCGCTACTTTATTTCTGTAGAAACTGCGCTATGGCTTAAGTAACCAACAAATTTCCTGTTGGATTTGGTGTATAAATAAGGATGATCTGATCTAGTCGCCCCTAAAAATTCCTACAGGGTGACTGTCTTTTTTAAGATGGTCGCTTAGTTATTATGTTAAAGAGTAGAGATGATGATAGAAGAGTAGGAGGAGGGGGGGGGGGGGGGTAATAGGAATAGGAGATGAAAGAGGAGGAGGAAGAATAAAAAGAACAAGAACAATGATAATGATAAGAAGGCACGGCCGGCAACGACGACGACGACAAGTAGGACGAAGAAGAAGAATAAAAAGAAGAGGAAGAGGATAGCAAAAGATGGAAGGGAGAAGAAAGAGGATGAATACAAATATAGGGAAGAAGAGGAAGACCAGATGAAGAAATGAGGAGGAAGAGGAAACAAAAGAGGAATGCAAAGAAAAAATAGGAAAAATGATAGTACTAAGAAGATGAAAAGAAGAGAGAAGCATAATAGGAAGAAACGATATATATATATATATATATATATATATATATATATATATATATATATATATATATATATATATAAACTAATGAGAAAGGAAAAAGAAAGAAAGTAAAGAAACAGCAACCCCAAATGAAAGAAAGAAAGAAAAGCCTGCCTGTGAATAAGAACAATATCAAGTTAGACTTTCCATAACCAATTCAAACTTGAGGGATTATCCAACAGACTCGTTTATGTATCAGTTAGACATTGTTAGAAGTTGTTTGCTGAAAATGATAATTTCTTTTCACTAACGATTTCCTGAAGTTAAGGCATCTCTTGATTCTTTCTCCTCAACCAATCAAGTATCTCGGTTGAAGGCTTATTTATGAATTCTTAATGGAAGTAATTCCAACTATAATCATGTTATTTTTCCTGAAGTTATCATATTCCTGAACAGCCTCAAACATTAGCAATTACAGAAACCTAACCTTGATCAAGGAAGTTCATGTATATAGTTCTAGTTTTATATTAAGTATACTAATGTGATTTCTAACATTAAACCCGATCTTTCAAAAACTCAAAAACAAAGGGCCAGGTTCACAAAAAATGACGAGTGTCTTGCCTCCCGCTATTCATGAATGATTATGTCTGACTTAAAAGTTGTGAATTAGAGATAAAAAAAAAAAATCCTTGTGGATTTATGAATGAACGGGAACTGGAAAAAATCCTGATACGCTAAATACTAATTTTGTATCGAGTAGATCTTTTAGCTATTGTATCAACTTGTCATTCAAGTTGAAAGATATAAATCACAGAAACAAATAGATATTCATACATATATGCTTATAAACACACACACACACACAAAGTTTAGAATTGTTGCTTGGTGTGTTCGAAGTTACTGAATATATTGAATTGATATACTGCAGGTACCTGTAGTAAATCTGACTGATATTAAAGACAGTAAGGTAAAGAAAAGCAAAATAAGTGAGAAACAGTAATGAAGTTGTAGTAATAGTAGTTGCAGTATCAGTATTTGTATTAGCATTAGAATCAGCATTAGTATTATTAGTGGTAGCAGTTGTAGTAGCATTAGTAGTAGTAGTAGCGATAGCAGTACTATTTGTAATAGTAGAAGTAGTAGTAGAGGCAGTAGTAGTTGTAGTTGTAGAAGTAGTAGTTACAGTAGTAGCAGTAGTAGTAGCAACAGCAGCAGCTGTAGTAGTAGTAGTAGTAGTAATGATAGTAGTAGTAGGAGGAGGAAGAGGAGAGTGAAAAAGAGAAGGAAAATGTGATGGAGAAGGATGTGGAAGATGACCGTTGAGGATGGAGAAGAGTGGAAAGAAGAAGAGGAGGAGGAAGAAGAAGAAAAAGAAAAAGATGATGATGAAAATGATGATGATGATGATGATAATGATACTATAAGATAAATATTTCATTCAACTTATCGAATTTTATTTGATATCAGAAAAAAAATATCACTCGATTTTTACCACTGATAAATTTTGCCAAGGAAGGTTTAATTTAGTATGCGAATGTAATTCATAATATATCAAAAGATGAAGCATACACGCATACAATATATACTACACGGTAAAGTCGAGAGGACCTTTGCTTTGATTTTATTTATCTTTTTAATTCTTAATTCAGACTGGTATTGTTCACATTCTCCATCGGATATTCGTCTATCATGTGTTATGCATGACCTAGAGATGTCTAACTAATTGAAACACTAGTATAGCCATGCATGATTTCTTGGTGTGAGTTGAGAATGATTGTACTACTTACTGTCAGGTAATTATTTATCACTGAGATAGGCAACGTCACACTAGTATGAGTCTGTCCCCATTATGCTAGCTTCAAATACAACATGGTCGAATAACATCTCTGTATTTCAAAAAAATTATCTTCACCAACCTGTCAATTATCAAACCATTATCATCTTCAACCTGTCAGTTCTCAAGTAATTATCATCACCAGCCTGTCATCCTGCCATTTGTTACCACCAGCCTGTCAAGTGCAAATTCACCTCGATAGACAAAAACATGAGGAAAATGGAATCAAAGGAAGGTGAGAGAGGAAGATAGCTGGATAGGAAATGAGAAGAAGAAAATGAGCATGAGAAATACGAGAAAGAGTAGGAAAGGGGGGAAGAAAGAAGAAGAGAAGGAGAGGAGGAGAGAGAAGAAAGAAGAGAAGGAAAAGGAAGAGAGAGGAGAAGAGGAGAGAGAAAAGGAGAAAGAAAAATAGGAAGAATTATAAAAAGAATAAAAATCAAAGTTGAGAAAAGCTAGGATGAGGACGAGGAGAAGGAGATAAAGAAGGAAAATTAAGAGGATAAGGGGGAGGATGAGGAGGAATAGAAGGAGGAAAGGAAGAAAGAAGAAGGATACTAGAAAGAGATAGAGGATAAGAAGAAGAAAGAGTAGGAGAGGAAACCACAGGAGGAGGAAAGAAAGGGGAGAAAAAGGAAGAAGAAGAAGAAGAGGCAGAGGAGGACTGAGAAGAAGAAAGGAGGGAGAAATTTTGTTCAGTAATGAGGAGACTTTCATGCTTATATGGATAAACATAGGTCTTACAAGGAAACATCGTTTGGAATGATTTCAATACGATCATTATGCAATCATCACTAATCGGATGTGTCTGCCCTTAACACGAGGTAATGCGCGCGAAATGGCGGCTGCCACTCCTGCTTCAAGATGGTGCGAGTTGCGTTCAGGGGGAGTCGTTTTTCTGTGTCTTTTATGAATTACCTTCCTCATTAATGCATTATATACTTCTCTCGCTATTTTCTTTTTTCTCTCTCTCTCTCTCTTTTTCATTCTTTCTCTCTCTGTTTCACGCTTTTGTTTCATCCCATTTCCCCTTTCACTCTTTCTTACTTTCATCTTTCTCTCAGTTTCTTCCCTCTCCCATTTCTCTCTCTCACCCTAATCTCATCTATCCCTTTCTTTCTATGGATTTTCTTAATTTCATGCATATCAACAATTGCTGTTGTCATATGTCTATTTATCCTACTATCCTACTATGACTTAACACATATTCTAAATAATTCCATGTTTTATTATCAATTTGAGTTGCATTATTTCTTGCCTGAATATTGTCTGTAAAATAATCAATATGATAAGTGACTTCTCTTCTTGCTTATCTAATACTACCCTTTAGATATTACTTGAAACTCAGTATATTCTCAGGCCTTAAATTGCACTCCTTGCAACGAGCTGCAAAGTTGGAATCCTATTTTCAACTCCGTGTTACCTAACTCTCATCCGAGATCAAGAGAAGGACTTTTGTCGTCGTTACCACTGTGATGGTTTCACGCACGCATTCACTCTTACTGAATATACGTGTGGATAAAGAGAAGGAGAATAGAGAGAAGGAGAAACTACAGGAAGACGAATGGCAAGATAAGGATGAGGATGAGAAGGAGAAGAAGAAGAAGAAGTATCGGAAAAAGAAGGGCAGGAAAAGAGAGGAATAAAGTAAAGGACACAGTAGAAAAGGGAATTGCTAAGAACCCCAGTTACCTTTCCACTTACCAAGAACTAAGTAACCTAACCTTCAGTAAAACTTTTGCCTCAGTGTTATCTATAAAGTTCTCACAATTAATATGAGGATTCAACAACGTCTGTTGAAGGATACAGCATCTCAATTGTACTGGCATATCAATACAGGTTTTCTTAAGACACATCTTTTTCTGCAACTAAATGAACTTTCAACACTACCTTGAAATGTGTATCTAAGGCACAAGATGGCGGCTGACACAGCTGATTCAAGATGGCACGAACTTCAGATGCAATTCTTATCTTTTAAAAGTCATCGTTTGGATTAAAAGTTATCTGTGCAATGAATGACTTTTCTTCTCTTTCAAAATTTTAC
>BOPN01002928.1:182500-184119 GCA_017312705.2 Penaeus japonicus | reverse complement strand
TATATATGTGTGTGTGTGTGTGTGTGTGTGTGTGTGTGTGTGTGTGTGTGTGTGTGGTTGTATGTGTGTGTGTGTCTCTACCACTTTGAACCCCTCACAAACGAAGTAATTTTCCGTTACCTGACATATTTCACCAAGCTTTCGAATTTTGCGGATAAATTCAACATCGACTGATCGGATTGCCCCCCCCCCCTCTCGCACGCTGTGTAATGGTAGACGCTCTGCTAATAGATTTTTTTTTCTGGGGGGGGGGGGAGAGAGAGAGGATGTCAACGTGATCTGAAGTGACCGTTTCGTGTTACTTGTCTGCTTTGGCATTGTGATTTAACTGTTGTTGTTGTTGTTGTTGTTCTCTCTCTCTCTCTCTTGTCTGTTTTTCTTTATTTCTGTCTCTCTGTTTCTGTTTTTTTTTCTGTCTCTTTATTTGGTTTGCTTTCTTTCTCTCTGATTTCCTCTCTCTCTCTCTTTCTTTCTTTCGTTTTCTCTCTCTCTCTCTCTCTCTCTCTCTCCTAACACTCTCCCTCTCTCCCATTTCACTCTTCTCTCCCTCTCTGTCTATCTCTCCCTCTTTCCCTCTCTCCCTTTCCTCTCTTCTCTCTCTCTTTCCCTCTCTCCTCTTCCATCCCCCTCTTCCTCCGCTCTCTCCCTCTCTCTCTCTCCTTCTTTCCCTTCCTCCTTTTCCATCCCTCTTTCCCTCTATCTCTTTCCCTCCCCTTTCTCTCATTCCCCTCTTTCCCTCCCTCTCTCCCTTTCCCCTCTTCCCTACTTTCTCTCTTTCTTCCTTTATCTTTTTTCCCTCCCTCTCTCCTTTTCCATCCCCCTCTCCCTCCCTCTCTCTCAATTTCTCCATCAATTTCCACTTCTCTATCTCCCTTTCCCCCTTTCCCTCCCCTTTTTCCTTTTTTCCCTACCCTCTTCCTCCCCTCTCTCCCTTTCCCCTTCCTTCCTCTCTTTCTCTATTATTTCCCTCCCCTCTCTCTCCTTTTCCACCCCCTCTCTCTCTCCCCCTCTCTCCTTTTCCATCCCCCTCTCCCTTCCCTTATCTCCTTTTCCATCCCTCTCTCCCACTCTCTCCCTCTATATTTTCCCTCCCCTCTCTCCTTTTCAATCCCCCTCTCCCTCCCTCTCTCCCTTTTCCTTCCCTCTCCAACCCCTCTCTCATTTTCTATCCCCCTCTCCCTTCTCTTCCTCTTCCCTCCCTCTCTCCTCCTCTTCCTCTATTTCCCTCCCCCTCTCTCCTCCTCTTCCCTCCCCTCTCTCCCCTCTCTCCCTCCCCTCTCTCCTTTTCCCTCTCCCTCCCCTCTCTCCTTTTCCATCTCTCTCTCCCTCCCCTCTCATTTTCTATCCCCCTCTCCTTCTCTTCCTCTATTTCCCTCCCCTCTCTCCTTCCTCATCCCTCTCTCCCTCTCTCCCTTCTTTTTCTCTTCCCAACAAAAAGTGCTGAAAAAAAACTATGTAAATAAAACTGCTGGCACTGTTAGAGGCCATTGCACTTCGCTTCTGCTAAACATTGGAATTCCTTTCTCCCCCGCTAGTGACAAGGATGTGCGTAGGAATGCCTCTGCTCTTCTCTTTCCCTCATCATCCTCTCCTCCCCTCTTACCTCATCACTCTCCCCT
>BOPN01002928.1:175000-177500 GCA_017312705.2 Penaeus japonicus | reverse complement strand
TCTATTTGAATGACTTAATGACTTAATACTGTTCCTTTTTGGGTAAAAGACATAGGGAATACTTAATGTATAAAAACGTGACTTATTTTCCAAAGAAATCAGAGAGCTCCAAGTAGACTAGCATTAATTGATGGACAATGACTTGATGTTCCTCGCGCTGAAAAAAGAGACCAAAGGATACGTTAGCTTTAACATACAATTAACATATCACCATCATTTGATACGTAATAACACAACCCTCTTTGTAGAGAGAATGTAAATCTCTCACTAGGATTACTTAGCGTGCATGAACACACCATTCCTAGTGTAGAGGAAGGAAACCCCCGACCATAATGGAAGAACTTGAAACGCCCCACAAACACAGTGGAACCACTTGAAACGCCCCACAAACACAGTGGAACCACTTGAAACGCCCCACAAACACAGTGGAACCACTTGAAACGCCCCACAAACACAATGGAACCACTTGAAACGCCCCACAAACACAATGGAACCACTTGAAACGCCCCACAAACACAATGGAACCACTTGAAACGCCCCACAAACCCACTTCCTCTCAATCACACGCAATAACTCCCCCTTCCTTCCCTCTCCCCGCAGGTTACTACGCCGAAGAGGAACAGCTGAGGAAGCAGCCGGGCGAGGGCGAGAAGGACCCCCTGCAGGAGACCAACGGCACCTCCTTCACCTCCTACGACCTCCCGCCTCACCCCCACGTCAACAAGAACTCCCGCGTCTCCACCAAAACGCCCCTCCGCGTCCTGCCGCCCGCCTTCGGCACCATCAACAACAGGACCGCCTCGTCCGCCAACGCCTCCGTCAACACCTCCGCCACCATCATCACCACCAACGGCACGGACTTCGGCAACGTGAGCGGCGGACGACCCCACGTGGGAGGGATCCTGCCGAAGGAGAGCAGCTTCGGCCTCAACAAGCTGTCCTACGTCGGCCCGATCGTCATGGGGTTCGGAGGTAGGACTGGGTGCTTGGTTCTGGGGGAGGGTTTGGGGGTTGGGGGGATGGGAGTGGGAAGGGGGGAGGGGGGGAGAGGGGTGGGGTGGGGGGAGAGGGGGGTGGGTGGGGGTGAGGGGTGGGGTGGGGGGAGAGGGGGATGGGGGCGCAGGTACAGACAGAGAGAGAGAGAGAGAAAGAGAGAGATAAAGGGGGTCAAAGGAAGCTGGAGAAAGAGAGGCAGAGAGGGAGAGGGAGAAAGACAGACAGTCATTCAGAGAGGAAGGACAGAGAGAGAAAGAGAGAGAGAGAGAAAGAAAGAGAGAGAGAGAGAGAGAGAGAGAGAGAGAGAGGGAGATAGGGGAAGTAAGGGATGGGGAGAGTGGGATAAGCAGGTGTCTATTTTCCTTGGGATGTCTATGAGGGCCTCACGTAAGCTTGTGATTAGGGGGACTGGGAGGCGGAAGGACAGAGAGAGAAAGAGAGAGAGAGAGAGAGAGAGAGAGAGAGAGAGAGAGAGAGAGAGAGAGAGAGAGAGAGAGAGACCGCCGGACCGACAGACAGACGGAGAGGAGGAAGTGGGTGGGCAGATAAGAACATAAAGACACAGACAGACAGAGAAAAGGAGAGAGAGAGAGAGAGATAAAAACAGCCAGACAGATAAAGCAAGAGACTGAATGAGAGAAACAAACAAACCAAAAACAAACAAACCAAAAACAAAAACAAAAACAAACACGAAGACACCAGACAAACAGAGAAAGAAAAAACACAAGCGAAGCAACGAAGCCCAAGACCTGAATCGAGACCCATTGCAACCCTTCACTTCTCCCTCGAAACGGTCTCAGTCTCTTCAACCTGCAACGGGACCGCACAGCCTGTCATGTCAAAGGCTTATCTGCGGTCCATCTCAGCCCGATGGCGTTTGCAGTCTGGGAGGCAGGAGGAAGGTTCCGTCGGGAAATTTAATTAGTATGAAAGGCGATGATGACATGGGGTGATTTATTGATCAATTGCACTGTTGCAGGATTTGTTTCTTTATTTATTTATTTATTTTTTCTTTGCATTATTTTATTCTTCTGTTTTTCCTTCGTTTTCTTCTTTTTCTTCTTCTTTGTTATTTTTTTTCTCTCTTTGCTATCCTTTTTTTTTTTTTTTTTTTTTTTTTTTTGTTTTTTTTTTTTTTTTTTTTTTTTTTTTTTTTTTTTGCTATCCTTCTTCTTTTCCTCCTCTTTCTCCTCCTCTTCCTCCTCGTCCACCTCCTCCTATTTCACATCCTATTATCTTCCACCTTACTCTCCTTCTTTTAGTTCCTTCTCCTTCTTTACTTCCTTCTCCTTCTTTTACTTCCTTCTACATTTACATCCTTCTTCTTCTTTTACTTCCTTCTTGTTCTCCTCCTCCTCCTCCTCTTTCTCCTCCTCCTCCCTCTCACCTCTCACCATCTCCCTTACATCCAACCTCGCCAACCTTACTACCCAAAAAAAAAAAAAAAAAAAAAAAAAAAAAACACGAAATCAGAACTCATATAATTTTTCACCTGATCTCAGAT
>BOPN01002928.1:167500-170000 GCA_017312705.2 Penaeus japonicus | reverse complement strand
ACATATGTATATCATAATTGGATTTTCTTCTTTTTATTAGCTGCATTCTTTAGTAGCATTATACATGTATACATATTTCTTAATGGGATGGGCCACTGTGATTCTCAGTTTCTTGGTTGTTAGCAAAATGTGATGCAGGTTGCTTGGGAACAGTGACTTTGAGACTTTGCCATCACAACTCTTGCAATGAGCATACTGTGCATCATGAATAGTTGGAAGATTGATCACTATTCAGGTTTGTTCTCTTCATTACAATGTCTTATGGTAAATTAAAGGGGTCTGTTTTTTTATTTATGGGAATTTTGATAGCAAGTGGATCAAAATGTAAGATCAAATTCAAGGAAGTGACGAGGAGAGTTAATGTTGTAGTTTTATTATTTTGGTTTACATCCTTGTGGTCATCTTCTGTAATTAGTGATACATGCCTTAGATTAAGGTGTTGGCTAGTTGAAGGCCGTCTTTCCTGGTATGATATTTGGTGCCCATTTTAGGGGAAAGAAAAGGGGCAATATTCATAACAATTGTGACGTAAAGGATGGTTGCAAGTGCCTTATTACCATAGATATAATTTAAGGTATTCACTCATTCACTACATCACGAGTCATGTGCATGAAGAACACGCAAATCACTTCAAATGTTTTTCAGCTGTTTGACTAAGCTATTGCACCAGCTAGCATATAATTTTTGAGATGGAGAGTTGAGTATCCTGAGGAATGGTTCAGGTCCTGTCTTCCAGTCTTGGTGTGTTTGTGTTTGGAATTTCTAGTGGTTGATGAGGGTAGTTTCATACATTCAGAACAGAATTTTTATTCATTTTATTTTTATTTTTTTTCTGATTTATTTTGATTTTTGTGAATATTAATTTTAGTTTTGTTTCCTTAGATTTAGTTTTTCCTTATTGACCAATATATTTATGTCTGCATTTTGTGGCGTTAAGAAAATTTGAACGAACTTTGCCTTAGGTACAGTGCAGTATTTTAGTGTGTGCGTATGTGTGTGTCTGTCTGTACTGTCTTGTACATTCATGTACTTTAAAAGTTTTGTGTGTGGGTGTGTATGTATGTCTGTCTGAGTATGTGATTTCAGATTGAGAACTTAAAAAACAGGTCCTGTAACCCCCTTTAAATCTGGGTGTCCAGTCAATCAGTGTGTGAACCTCTGCAGCCATATCTCTCTCACCCACACTGTAGTTCTGTTCTCAGTGATTGCACCACTGTCCAACCCACTGTACCCTCAGACTTTTGGAACAGTCACAGCTGTCTGTCTTGTATGCCAGATAAAAACCTACCACCAACCTTTTCTTTTTTGACAGGATGTAGACTTCAAGGGGCTATTTTTTGTGTGTGTGTGTGAGTGAGTGATTTCTCTGTTCACATCTACATGAGGATTTATTAGAAAGATGTAGATGGAAGGGTTGGTAATTTCCTAGGAAAGCCATGCAGAAAATATTAAAGAAATAAGATTTTCTCTGAGAATCTTAGTCATTATTATTACTGTTAGTTATTATCATTGATTATTTTTTGTTTATTTGGATGGATTTCCTTTGTATTCTTTCTCATTTATGTATGTACATGTATACATATTTTCATATATTTTCAAGAAAGAAAGAAAAAATAATAATGTCCAGGCATGGTAGTATCAGTAGTGCTGAGACTAGATTTGTAAAGGAGTAGTGGAAAGTGGAAATGGCATTTTGGAAATATTATTGGTCCCCATGCTAGGGTGCTGACACTTCTGTTTATTTGTTTGTTTTATAGAATTAATTTATTGGTTGGTGGACCTTCACAAGGAATGGCTGCAGGAGTGTGTCCCTTCACTCACCCATTCTGAGTGAAGGTCTAGATCTTGTTTTTTTTTTTTTTTTTTTAAGGAATGGTACATTACTAATGATACAAGAAAAAATGAAGAAGAAAAGAGAAACGAGATAGTTGTAGCATATGTTTTGGATAATTATTATTTTTAGTCAAGATTTCTGAGACTAGATTAAAACAAAATTAGATTTAAAAGAAGGGACAAACTCACTCACTTCCAAGTGAAAGCGAGGTAAATCTCAACGCGTGACATTTTTCAGGTGTATGCTAACAGTCAACCACCCCCACCCCCAGACATCTACAGACCATCCAAGGTTAATATCAAGGTTTACACCCAGCCCACTTTTGGATTTACTACCTAACTGTTGCCGGCCTGATTTGCCCCCCCACTCCCTAGCAGACATCCCTCCCCCCTCTAACCTCACATGACCAGTCTCTTGGTTGAAGCTGCTTCCCTTCCGCCCCTCTCTAGTCTATACTACTGCTTACTAAGTCTTCTCCTGTGCTTCTGTAGTCAGTCTTATATATTAACCATTTGGATATAGAGATTCATATATAGTGTGTGTGAGTGTGAGTGTGTGTGTGTGTGTGTGTGTGTGTTAGCATACGTGTGTGTGTGTGTGTGTTAGCATACGTGTGTGTGTGTGTGTGTGTTAGCATACGTGTGTGTGTGTGTGTATGTGTGTATG
>BOPN01002928.1:157500-162500 GCA_017312705.2 Penaeus japonicus | reverse complement strand
AACACTTTTTACAGTGTTCAACGTCTTAGTTTTTAATACATAAGCTTGGAATTACTCGTTTGTCAGACACAAGTTCCCGAAAAAAAAATCGTTGTTTTTTTTTCTCTCTCTTCAAATATTAATTTCGACGGAAATCGGTACTAAAATTCCCATTAACTTTTGGGTCAATATTTTGCCCTTTTTTTTATGGAAAGGTCTCTCGATAAAAAAAAAATAAAAAGCGATTTGTGAATTCGAAAGCTGATGTAGTGAAAATAACTGTAAGATGAAATGACATAATACAACAAAACAAAACAAAAATAAAAATAAAATAAAAAACAAACAAAAAAAGTATGATAATAGATATAGAACTATAAACAACGAACACAATAAATATGAAATAACATATAAACAACACTATAAATAATACACAGTAATAGAAAAATACACAATAATTGAACAACAACAAAATAACAAAGACACAACAACCAAAAAATGTCACAATAACAATAGAAAGACACAGTAACATAAACCCCATTTATCTCCCCATTAATTGAATTAATTATGCAAGAACATGCCACTCGTTCCTATTAAGTGTCAATAGTCATTTTATCATAATGGGTGGAATTAATGTCTCCCTATAATTTGAACAATAAGCAGGATTAAACAAACTGTCAAGGGATTAAGTAAACTACTTGTATGATTAAACGATGGAATAAAAAGGTGTGATATTTTTATTCGAATATCGACAAAACTTGATTCATAACGCATTAATTCATATAAAATCACTTATTAAGCTCGATCATGTGAAAATACATTACCATTTGAAATTTAGGTTTGCAATATGTTGTTTTTTTTATTATTTTTTTTTTATTATGATTTTTTTTTTATTATTATTTTTTCTACATTTTTCAGTCGAATACATACGATATGATGTTTTTTTTTTTTTTTTTTTTTTTTTTTTTTTTTTTTTTTTTTTTTTTTTTTTATCTTTGTGCCGAAGTTGACATACATATGATACACATCACGATATCATGCAAATTGCAAGCCGAACATAGATCACGTGACAGTTACGTTGCGTGTGAGATAAAACGATTTAGTCAAGATACACTTTTAAAATATGCATCATCCGAAAGTGTATTCATATTCATAAAGTATTTATATACCATACCATCCGATAGTGTATTCATATTCATAAAGAATAGGCTATTTACCTCGTCCTTTGAGTCCCATATGTCTTCTCGGTCGGTGCATTCCCGCCAGTACGAGTATGTGTTCTGGTAGTTGCTCCATAACAGCATCTTTAACAGCATCCATAACAGCCGTTCCATAACAGCCGCTCCATAACAGCATCTTTAACAGCATCCAGGAGCTATTCCTTGTTATCTCGTACTGTGGTTCGCTTTCGACATGCTGCACGTGCGTCACAGCAACCATTAATGCTGTTAAGTTGCCTTTTGATATTTGTCATCAGCACAGAGATACGATCATCAATGGGACTCAGAGACAGGAAATATGGAAGAAGTTTTTTTTCTTTTTTTTTTTTTTTTTAATGCAATGTCGGGAAATTCTGCTTCAGTGCCCTTCTGGATCATTGCATCATCCATTTTGAAACTTGTCATATATTTCCTCACTTTGTAATAGGTATCGTAATACGTGTAAGCGTAATAATCCCATTTTGATAAGGGTTTGTTATCATCAGAAACAATTTAATTTTTTTTTTTTTTTTTTTTGTACCATAACTCGCCAGAATGATCAAAGTTTCTAATGATATAATGCCATAAATACGTTTTGTGTTTGTCCTTGGTCACTGAATTATGTATTTGTCCGATTGTTTTTTTGTTTGTTTGTTTGTTTTGTTTAGTCAGGTGTGGGTTGGTTTAATATTTATTTATTTGTTTTTTTTTATTATTTAACTGTTCCGCTTTTGTGAGTCGTTTAATTTCTATCATATATATATATATATATATATATATATATATATATATATATATATATATATATATATATATATATATATATATATATATATATATACATATATATTATATATATATTATATATATATATATATATATATATATATATATATATATATATATATATATATATATATATATATATATATATATATATATGGCAAATAAACCCACTATACACAAAATAGATTTATTGAAAATGAGAGGACAGTTTCAAGATCCATGTAGATCCCATCTTCAGGTCGGGATGAACATAAAAAATAAAATAAAATAAAACACATGATGAGCAAAACAGGAAGTGACAGAAAAGTGACAAATAGGAAAAAAAAATTGCAAATAGTAGAATAGTAAAAGAACACGATGAAATGAAATGAGAAGGAATGAAAACATAACTTCGTCAACAATTAGCGAATATGTAGCGGAAACGTAGCGTCTTTTTTTACGCTTGCAAATGCTCGCGCTTTCAACCGGTCTTAAAAATTCCTTTATATTCGAGGGGCTTTCGACATGGCGATGCCATTTTGTATATGTATTTTTTTATTTTTATTATTTTTTTTTTTTTTTTTTTTTTTTTTTTAACTTTATGCATTTTGCGAATTAGTGAGATGAAGGTATATGTTTTTTTTTTTTTTTTTTTTTTTTTTTTTTTTTTTTTTTTGGGGGGGGGCGGGGTTCTAAATGATTTGTTGTTTTTGTTGTTGTTTTATATCTTTATTATCTATGTCTATGTATTCGTTTGTTTGTTTAAGGCTTCTTCGTTTAACTTGCACTGTAAATATTTGAAATTCTATTTGACTTTTTTCTTCATATATATATATTTTTTTTTTTTTCATCCCTTTTATCCTATTTCAAAATATGGATTAAGAGATTAACTTGAAATCGAATGAATAATCCACACTCTCATCTTTTTATTCACGAATAAAAAAAAATGGAAATATAAAAACGAAGACAAATCCATTTTTCTGTATTCATGCTATTCGAACAAGTGAATTCAAAAGGTTATCAGATACTCCTTATATCAGATTCGTATCATTCTTTTCCTTTCATTAAAAATCACAGAGAAATTATAATAATAATAATAATAATAAGGATAATATCACTATGCAGTTTTATTCGTCTCTTTTTGTATATCAGTCCGATATACAATTTATTTAACCATTGAACACGAATTCTGGAATTATATCGAAAAAGATGGTATGTATGATTTTTTTTTCTCCTTTTTGTATGAATATCGTGGAGTCATTTATTGTGTGTGTGTTTACTAATTTGCTGTTTATGTTTGTAAACTATGATGTATGTGCTTGAAGGAAGAGATAAGGGGAATGAGAAAAAGACACTGTAAAAGAGAGCAGAGGCGAGAGAGAGAGCAGGGAATGGCGAGGCCACGCAGAGCGGCGGCTCCTGACTTCGCGCCCTTTCCAGGCTTCGTGATTGTGGCTGCGACGCATTGATGACCTTCGAGGCGTGACAGCCATCGTAAAGTTGTACCATGCGCGGTTTCGCAAGACGTTCCCGGAGCGCAGCAGCCGCCAGGAGGAGGAGTCCGGGCGTGCGGAGCTCGGCGTGCAGACCAAGTGGGAGACGCTGGGGCTGTACGGCCGGGGCTGATGCGGCAGAGCGGCCGCAGAGGCTGTCGCGCCGCGCCGCGACCGCTACGCCTTCATCCAGTTCTCCAGAACCTGCAGACCAGCATGGACTCCGCCATAGTACTACGACTCGCGCGGCTCGCGGCCGCAGCTGGTCAAGTGCCCGTCGGCGCCGTCGCTCGTGCGCCCCTTCCAGCAGGAGTCGCGGCGCGTGGCGGAGGCGCCGCGAGTGCTGCGGGTGGCGGCGCGCCCCACCCCACAGCCCCACCAGCCCCCGCCGCCGCCTGGCGCCAACAACGGCCTGCGCGGCAGGCCATGTCGGTGGACAACCCCGCCGTGCGCGAGGTCTACACGGCTGCTTGCACTGTCGGCGAGCGCGGCGACGAGGACCTGGAGCGGGCGCGTCGGCCGCGGGCGTGCACACCGCACCGGCAGCGAGGCGTCCCTGGCGCTGGACCTCCACCTGCCGCAGTGCTCCGTGACGCTGGCCGTGCGCGACCAGAGCCGCTCGCCCAGCAACGCTGCACCGGCCAGCGAAGCATGTCGCCGGGCAGCCCGCTGCTGGACCCCGACCTGGAGGCGGCCGGGCCGTCGGGGCTGTCGTGCCTCAAGGTGGACAAGCAGACGTCCACCTCCGACCACCTGGCGCTCAACCTGCTGGGCATCTCCAGAGAGACCTGGGGCTCCCGCGACGCCACCGCCATGTCCAGCCGCGCCACCAGCGGCGGAGGCTCCTTCCGGGAGCCGCGGCGGCCGCGTGCGTCGCGCCGCGTGCGTCGCAGTGAGACCATCGACACGGCCACCGCCGCGGCCCGCCGCACCCACGTGCGCCACCACAGCAGCTCCGGCAAGCACGGCTCGGTGCGCAGCGGCGCCTCCAGCAGAAGCGCGACGGAAGCGCGGCGCCTACAGAACAGCCGCAGCGAAACGGCGCGGCGACACCAGTTCCTCCGGCAGCAGAAGGTGGAGTGCGGGGAATCTCAGGAACACATCGACTCGCGAGGACACTTCAATGTGCCGGCAATAAGGCCACAGGATCTCCTTCCTTCCTTCGGCCGTTCGCCGTCAGTGAGGAACCGCACAGCTGCGGCTTGACGTTGTCCTCTGGTTGAAAAGTTGCAATAACACCAGTACCCAAACGCCTTGGGACTACTGGGAACTGTAACCTGCAATAAGCAATATTGACGAAGTCGACGGTCAGTGAGGAGCCACCAGCGATGAAGGAGGGCCACGAAGTGCTTCCGGTGTTCTGGAGTAAAGTGCCACCCCGCCAAAGCGTGGCCCGGTGCCAGGAGTGAAAAGGGCACGACTACAGTGACGTCACCATGAATCGGAACGCACGCACAGCAAGAATGATTGCAGCAGCATTGTTGTTCTCGCGGGGACTAAATCGCCACGTGATCAAGGCTGGTTGTTGCCAGCATCACGTTCAGTGGATACCAATGCCATTTGTCAT
>BOPN01002928.1:122500-130000 GCA_017312705.2 Penaeus japonicus | reverse complement strand
TGTAGCAAGTAGTAGAAAATAGTAGAAATTCAAGTGTGAGCTAAAATTCTTGTTTTAAATTAGGAGTAATAGGACCAAATATCTTAAAAGTTACCAGATATGCAAAATAAATAATAAAATAAATTCATTTAGAACAGCTAGAACAAAATTAGTAAAATGCCCAAAAGTTGCATGTTTAGCTGTTTTTTGCAAGCAGGTTCACTTTATCAAAGTACTAGATCTACAATAAATATATACATAAATTAAAAGCTGGTCAAAATAAAAGAATTATTCATTGTTGTAAGTTTTCTTTACTTTGGGTGGCCTATTGTCCACAATCTAGTAACCCATATGGGCTCTTCACCCAGCTGCTTATAAACTTTGTCACTTCATCAAATCCCATGAGGGATATTTGGTCTGTTTAAAGTAAATTAATTAAAAAAAATTTTTTTTTAGATATATGTTTCATGGCATAAACTTACTTCAGGACTAGAAAAATGCAAAATATGTTCTAAGACTTGATATAAAGAGTACAATGTCATAAATAATGTCTATTTACATAGTTTATGGCAACAGATCATTAAATAAATATATTTACAGATCCAGATATAAACAGATACACACATACACAGGTTATTACATTGAGTCAGAATTTAGATGAAAGGTTGCAAAGCAGTTTCTCGCATCTGAAAGGCACAGCGCTACGCTACACTGCTTGCAGATCCATCTTGAACGATGGACGTCACCTTTCTTGGAGCAGTTCTTGCAGGTTTGTCTCTTAGACAAGAAGAGAGGCAGATGGGGCTTTGAGGCATCCAGCCTGTCTTCCACTGTAGGTATCACAGCCCTCTGGCCCCGTTTTGGCATTCGCAATGGTTGGAGCTCTGACTGGTTGGCGAGTTGCTTGTGGTTCCTTGTGAAATTGGAGATTTCAAGGCGGAATTTCTTCAGGGTCATTGTCTTTTCTCCCAAAGAGTCGCAGTCTCTTTTGTAACAGATCCATGCATTACAAATACAGAGGTCGAGGGCATACCCAAAGATCTTGACATACCACTTTCTGGATCTCATTGGAGTGTTGTACAAGTGAGTGAGTAAGTCACTTTTGTCAACACCACCCATCCTGCCATTGTAGCTCTTTATGACACTGGGGCAAGAGACCTCCTTCTTGGCCTTAGCACTGTTGATATACCTCTTAATTGTTGACTGAGGTTCTACTCCGTCAGCAGATGACACTATTGTGACAATCTTCTCGCCCTTCCACCTTAAGGCTAAGATTCCATCGAAAGAGCAATAGTCACTTGTCCCTCTACTTACACACTTTTTCTCCATATCACTCATCGACATTAAGGGTATATTCCCAACTCTGTTGTTCCTTAATGTACCTACATATCTGCAGCCATACTCTCTTCGAATATAATCCACTAAGTCTAAGCTAGTAAAGAAACTGTCAGCATAAATTGTGGAGTTACTGGGGTTTTTGAGGGTCTTCAAGAGGGCAATAACAATTTTGCTACAAACCAACTTTTTTGATTCCTTGTCATTCAAAGTGGTAACATGACATGGAAATGTAGCCTCTGGCCCTTGATACATGAGGATGTCATGTATGAACCCATCCTCACTTGCTCTGCAGAATAATTTGAAGCCCGACTTTGCGGGGATGTACTGGCGAAGGTTGCCTGCTTTGCTCTCTTTGTAACTAATCATGACTTCACCCACACTCTGCGTTGGAGTTTCTGGGACGCAAAGAAACTGCTCTGTAATGGAGCTGATGACTGGTCTTATCTTGAAGAACCTGTCCTTGGATGTCCGTGCAAGTTCATTGTTATTGAAGTGGAGGGAAGACCTTATAGCCCGGAATCTCTTCGATGACATCACATCAGCCACTTGTGGAACCCTGGTCTCAGCGCACCAGTAATCCTCAATGCATGGCAAGGAACAGACACTCATGTAGATCATCACACCTAAGTAGACCATGAATTCCTCCCTGTCAATTGTAAAAGCTGTATTCGCATCCTTCTGTTGAGCATATAGGTTTGTCTGGCAAACAATATCATCCATTAGCTCCGTGGTGAAGAATGTCTGGAAATAATGGAAGGGAGAGTGAATTTTCTCTGGTGGGATGTGTTTGTATTCATGCAGAGGTGGGGAGTGGATGTCCTCCTGCTTCTTCCAAGAACGCCTTATTCTCTTGGTCTTTGGCTGTATCGGTTCATCCTCTTCTTCCTCATCTGTAATGTCCTGAGGCTGGACAATGTGATGATCACCTGCAAATGCAAGATAATTTGTTATAGGTTATATATTAACTAGTACAAAAACACTTAATGATGTTCATGCTGGGAGTGCTTGTATACAGTGCTTTACATTCACTGTCGACTGTGTGACTAAAGTACAATGGCTTAGTCACCATTGGGGTTAATTATTAGGTCTACCTGACCTCACTTTTTAACCCAATTCACTAACTTTTAGAATTATTAAAATAGTTATTAATATTATAACAATAATAGTAATTACAATAGTACTACTAATAATTGTAATACTTTTTTCATGAAAAGAATGAATGTGACAAAAAAAGTATTCTTTTCATGTTCCAAAAATACATAAATCTGCAAAACTGTAATGTGGAAAGTATATAGAAAGTTCTGGCTACTGTCTTTCTGAATTAAATAAGAAATTTCGGCCCTATTAAAGGCAGGAATTTGTCTTTTTTTCAATCAAACTCTTTCCAAGAATAAATCAAATAAATAATCAATAATGCTAATAGAAAAAAATAATGATATTAACAATAATAAAGATAATAGTAATAATAATAGTAATACAATAAAAAATATATCAATAAACAAAATCATTAAATAAAGGCCACATAATCATTTTCCTTTCATATTTTCATCCAGTATGAATAGAAATGTGAAGAGCAAACTCGTTACTTATTAAAACTGAAAATTTGAAGAAAAAAAAAAAGTAGATGCTTCCCTAAAGCCATTTTTTAAATACATACTTAAAAAAATAATAATCTAAGCCCAATTTTTTTTTTTTTTTTTTAATTGGTTTTCAAGGCATTCACCACTTTAAATGGAATAGCAATGAACTGAATGCCTGCTACCCTTCTGTTTGCAATCTTTCCCTTTAAAATTTGAAATGTGACCCTTTCTAGTTTATCAAATTCAAAAGTCATTAATGGAATATCATCGGTTAAATATTTACTGATGTTTACATTCTGGCTCTTTAATCCCTTGCAAAACTAGAGCCATTATTGTGTTCATCATTTTTGTATTCTACTTTATTGTGAAACATATGTGTCATATGACTGGATCTATCAACGTTGCAGTTGACTAAAATTGTAGTATAGGGTCCGTAACAGCATATCATTTTCTTTATACTCAGTGTGATAGAAGTATTGCTGTTTTATGGGAGGACAAAAAGCAACTTCCTTTTTTTTGTATTTGCATACTGTCGCAAATATGAAAAAATAACCATCCACAATGAAGATAACATGAAGACATAAGGAAGAGGAAGGAAAACAGCCAGCCTTACTAGCACATGGGCACATTGTAGACACTGGGCATGGTGGTTTGAGTAACCTTCCCCTTCTCAATCTGCCTGCATATCCTTCATAGCAGGCACTTTAGAGCAAGAGGTAGGCAACTTGCTGTGTGTCATCATCCTCAGAAGATGGTGCTTGTTAGAGGCTGTGGATGGGTGCGATTCAAGATTCTCTCTCCTGCTCATATTACTCACAGTGTAATAAAGAAACAATGTTCCACGCTCCTCTAATGTCAAGTATGATACGCCAATTATTATCATACACATCACGACCCCCGCCAACGGCCAAAAACTTGTGTGTCATGTATATCATGACACCTACCCACAATGGGTCAAATATGTAGGCACGATCTAAAGGATAAAAAAAAACAAATCTTTACACTTACGTGTTCTTGATGGAATGATTTCTTGCTCGTCAACGTTCAGATGAAAATCAGGCTCAAGAACTGTGTCGTCTCCATCCTCTCCATCATCGCACTCCATGTCAGAGTCTGCAGAAGAGGCTGGGGCAACCCACAGATGTCTACTGGTTTTGCTCTCGAACATGGAGGTTGGGAACTGCAATATAAAAATAATTATGATAAAATCAACATTATTACATTCACTATAACACTTACTACAGCTATACATCAAAATTGCAATAAGGATTATTGTATTTATAGACATTCTGGTAATACAGCCCAAATAGGATGAGCATTACTATAGGTGATAGGCCAGCATGGGAATATATGACTGAAATTACTTACATCCCCATAATATACACTTTGATAAATGTCACATCAAATTTTCAAGAACCTATAAACTTAGGTTTTCTAGATGCATGTATTATTCCATAAACTTAATTAACCCATTAACGACAGGTGGTTTTGGCTCAGCCTAGACATTACACTGGGGTATTTTAAAATACGCAGGCCTAATGCAGCGGGCTATTTGTCCATTGATGCGGCAGCCAGATCACCCAGTGAAATGGCCAGACAAAAGCCATGACATGGCATTCACGCCAAGCCATGACATGAATGTTATGTCATCCATCATTAAGGGGTTAAAGACTAGAGTAATTCATATTCAATTACAATAATTGATATAAATAGTCCACTATAGTAAATAACATTTTTATTATACAATTCACAGCTCCAGGAAGACAGTATAAATACATGTATTTGCAGACACACATGCACAAAGAGACACACACATGTACATACACTCACACAGGATAGTAAACTGGGTAACCACTTAGTTGAAAGGGAGAAGCTCTTTCTAGCACCTGAACGAAGTGCTACCTTACACTGGTTGCAGACACATCTTGTCCAGTTGATGTCAGTCTTTTTCTTGCAGTACTTGCTAGGCTTTCTCTTGAACACAAAGAGAGGCACAGGGGCTTTGAGGTATCTATTCTGAACTTCACTGGGGGTAACATAGACTTCTGGCCCCTCAGTGGCAGGGCAACTGGAAATTTCAAAGCAGAATTTCTTCAGTGTCATCCCCCTTTCTACCAATGCTTTCCAGTTTCTTGTGCCAGACCCATGTATAAATTGAAGGCACCCCTAAAGACCTTCTTGACCCTAATTGGAGTCCTGTTCAGCTGAGTGAACATGTTCCCCCCTATTCACAGACACTTTTATATCCTTCACTGTCAATAAGGCTGCATTCTTCACTCTATTGATCCTTACTATATCAATTCATCAACAACCATACTCTAATCAAATCTTATCCTTTAAGTCTATGCTGGTGACAAACTGTCTGTATAAATCTAGGAGTTTTGAGTTCCTGAGGGGCTTTTGCTATTAATCACCATTTTTTCATATCTCATCATTCCAGGAAGTGGTTGTTTGTATGAATGTCCCTTCCACACTTAATTCAAATCCTGATCATGATTCCATCCACACACTGTGCTGGCTTTTCAGTATTCCTTCATGATGGAGCTGATGACTGATTGGATCTTGAAGAACCTGTCACTGGAAGTGGAGGAAGGAACTTAAGAGACTGGAACCTTTTTAACAACATCACTTAAGCCACTTGTGGAACCCTGGTCACAGTGCCAAAATAAGGACAAGGTGGACAAGGAATGGACACTCAAATAGATGCTGTATGAACATCCTTTTGCCTGGCATTTAGGTTCAACAGTTAATGACTACATCAATTGGGTTCATGCTGCATAAATCTTGGAACGTTGGAAGGAGGACTGAATTATCTCTGATAAACTGTGCCTGTTCCCTTGAGGATATGAGGGCATGATTCCTGCTTCTTACAAGAATGCTAGTTTGTTTTTAACCTTTTGGTCTTGAATCTGTTTGAGCTACTCCTATCCTTCCTTAAGTGTAATATCCTGAGGCTCGACAGTGTGACAATCACCTGCAAAGACAAGATAATTAGGTTATAGCTATGTTGTTAACTAGAAAAATATTCAGTGACCTTTATAGGTTTTCGAATCTGAGATATGTGAACAACACTGAACAAAATACCTCCAAAATCATTCTTGTACCAAAGTTGAGTCATTTCTAATTTAGCATATCTTAAAAAAATGCATCACTTTAAATGGAATGGCAGTTAATTGTCTAGTGCTGTTTGTATTCTAGCCCTTTAAATTTGCTACGGTATTTAAATGCCAAACAGAATTATGAATTAAGAATTATGTCATATCCATCACCTTCCTCTTTAAACTTGATGTCAGAGTTGACAGAAGAACTTGAATGACTCACAGCTGTTTCCTACTTCTATGGTTGACAAGGAGGGAGGGAACCGGATGAGAAAAGTAAATCTGCTTTATGGTGAATTTGCCTAAAAAGAAAATACAATTGTATGACAAAGCCAAAACATTAGGTCAGGTGCACAGCCACATGAAGCTGACACAAGATAATCTCCATCATTTTCAAGGAATATTTGACTAAATTAACATATGTGCCTGTAAAGGGCACTATTTTCATAAAGATTACACTTAATTTTCCAGAACCTACCTCCATTACTAAAGGTGTGTGGTATTCAGTATTATAGTAGTTCAATCTTTCTGCTCCAGTGTTTGTGGTTGGGGTCTGTAGGTGCAGTGGCTGGCTGGATTAGGCTCCAACCAATCTACTCTGCCTCATTCTAAACTGGGCACATAAGTAAGAGTTTTCTGGATCTTAAGGGTCCTCTTTCTTGGCCTCATGAATGACATGTAGTGTCTGTTGGCAGTCACCTAAATCTGCAAGCCCCAGTTTGTCAAGTAAGAGTTCTAATGATGCTGATTCCTTGACTCTTGCAGCCAAGAGCAAACACTCCTGAAGTACTTCCATGTCCCTGTTACTGGTTGAATGACATTTCTTCTCCAATAAGATGAAAGTGTTATTTTCAGAAGTGTTATTGAAGTTATAGTCATTCTCTGCTGTCCTGACACAACCAGCTGCTTTGCAAGCTAATGTCCAAGGCCTCTCAATTACTGCATTTCAAAGAACTGTGATGTGCTTAAGGTGGTCTCATTAAATATCAAACATGCTGTTTTTTTGTTGTTTTTTGGTGTTCCAAGATTGCAATAAATGAATGGCTCCTAATCATGAATATCACCTCCATCTTGAACAGTCGTCTTAGGTGTATCTTCTAAAGGCATCTGCTGCAGGAAGGCCAAGATGTGATATATATTTTTAATCTATTATGCACAGTTGTTATTTAGACTTCTAGCTGCACTGGTTTCTCTCAAATGAACACTTTGGATTTGTTAGAATACAAATCATAAATCCACAATTCTTTTATAATGGGCCTTATTGACATATTTTTTTTCTAGCAAGGGGCAATTTAATCATAATGTATGTGATTATGTATGGTATATGTTTGACCATGAAATTGTTAAAGAATTTGAAATATCTACCACTTGAAAATTAGTAAGCAACACATCTCGACAATTAGGAACATTGGGTGGGGATCTTCTGCTCTCGGAGAAATCTCTAAGCCTTGGGTGCTAATATCTGGAGCTGCCTCTTCCTTATAGAATAATTTTCCCTCTGAGCA
>BOPN01002928.1:107500-112500 GCA_017312705.2 Penaeus japonicus | reverse complement strand
GTAATAGTGGTAGGAGTAGTAGTAGTAGTAGTAGTAGCAGCAGCAGTAGTAGTAGTTGTAGTTGTAGAAATAGTAGTAAAGTAGAGTTGTAGTAATAATGGCAGTAGGCTAGGTCAGCTGAAGTTTACGATCTGAGAACATGGCCGTTATCATTCCTTCTTTCTCATTCATCATATCATATTCTAAATGTAACTCGTGGAAAATATTTTAAGTGTATTTTAATCATAGAACCAGATAAATTAACTTTCTTTTTGTCTTCTACTTTTCTGAGTTCAAATAGGAGTAATGTCATATAATGCTATATTTGAGTATGAGCTATGTGAAACAGTATTCAAAGTTGCATACTTTTTTCGCAGTGAAAGAGGAAATATCATATTTTTCCTTCACAAATATACACAAACATGTGTTCGTATAGCCAATCATTATAAAGTGAAAAGAAATATGATTCTTAAAACGATATATTTCAACTAAAAGAGGGAGGAAGTGATGGCTGGACCTTGGAGGAGAGAGGGAAAGGGTCAGAGAGGTCACAAAAGGTCGCACAACTTAGGTATATCCATACACCGTTTTAGTATCACTCATAAATGAACAATATATTGTACAATCCTTTTCAGACGTACCTGCCTGGTAGCTTTGTCATATTTGATTTGTGTTTTATTATTCTTGCTTGTCTTTACATTCTGTATATCTCAGCAGCAATGTATGAAATAATAAACTCGCATATGTATGAGCATGTGCACGTGTAAAACAACGATGACCAGACACGAATTTAGGATAGTAATAATGCTAAAACATCAAACACGAAAATAATTATAAATATTTAGCTACAATTCTAATTCATGGAAATTGTAACTACAAAGTTGCACGTTTTTTCTCTAAAATTATATAATTATGACACTTCTTCATCTCATGCAACAGATTAAAGATGTAGACGTGGAATTATTGTGGACAATTTGTGTACATGACTTGTGTTTGACAATTGCAGTGCTCAGAGCCAAAGAATGAGGGCAGCTGGGTAGAGGGGGGGGGGGGGCAATCCCTAAATTAGAGGTGGGGAGCTGCCCCCGTCCCCTCTAGATCCACCATTTCCCCCTCCCCTCTCTACCTGTTTCCTAACCTCAAGATCAGTTGATGCTCTCTCTCTCTCTCTCTCTCTCTCTCTCTCTCTCTCTCTCTCTCTCTCTCTCTCTCTCTCTCTCTCTCTCTCTCACACACACAAAAAAAAAATCCTCTTTTATTTGAAACTTACGAGAGAAAGAAAGATAATCGATAGTCCTAAAAAGGCTCACTTCAAGGCCAAGAGCATAGACTTAGTCATTCGATTAGATTCCCATGTGGTGACAGGTGAAAAGACTCGGCACTTAATTAATGACAGGTGAAGGCAATTAAAAAATGCCACCGGTACCCAAGCACATTCTTCCTTGAGGAATTACAGGATTCAGTTAGATATTCATTTTGGAATAAAATACAGGTGAAGCAACCTTACACACTGAGAATCATACAAGTTCCATATTGCTACCAGACTATAGCAATTGAAAAACAATAATTACAAAAATGACTTTTAAAAAAATTGCCAGAACAGCCTACTTAAAAAAAACATGAATACTGGGCTAGTACGGATGAAATTCCTTTGCTAATGACTGAAACTATGGGTATTCTGACCTGTAAATAAATATCCAAAACCTAATCCATATATCCTATCATGATATCCATCCATCAACCATATAAAACCCCAAATTTGTAATAGCGGTGCATAAATAGCAGTGCATTCGCAACATTCAAAAAAGGACCCCATACCAAACCACAGACCTCAAAACAACTCTTAGATATACAAACACACTCCCAGAAAAAAATACCCAGCTACTCCCATCCAATAAAACCACCCACAACATCATAATCCAAAGAAAATAAAAGGAAATCACCAAAATTCCGTCGCCATTGAACGCCAAACTGTAAACAACCTGAGAGCGACTCGAAGATCTCTCTCCCTCAAGAAGCCGCATTATTTGTAAGGAATTCCGTAGTGTAAGCTCGTAGATACAGCTCATTTTGGCACGCATTTGATTTAATTGTGGTATTTGGGAAAGGAATGTGAGTATGATTCGAGTTCATGGTGTATTCAAGCGGAGATGAAAGTTGACCAGCTGGAGGAATTGTCTCTTTTTTTCCATCCAGGTGTTTTGGGTTTTAAATATTTTCCGTAATGTTTCTTTTTTTTAATTCTGATTGCTTCTAGGTGGGGAGTGTCTTGTGGTGATGTATTGCCATCGGGTTTGTTATTAGTAGGTTTTATTTGGGTATTTTAGATGTGGAAATTAGATAGAGCTGCAGGGCAGGTGAGCTAAGATTCATGAGAAGTTTTGATATGAATTAGATATAATTGATTTATGTCTCTTAATTGTTCCAGGCAGTGTCATATCATTTCATGTAATTGAAGTTCAATTGTCTCATAGGTATGAATAAGAGAAAGGCGATGTTCTTCTCCCAGAAAAGTACAAGGATTGGAAAAGGGGAGTTCCATGAATTTATGATTCAGTTTCAAAAGAGTAATGGGCAAAAAATGGAATCTAAAGTTTACTACTATAAGGGGTAATTAGGCTTTTGGAATAAGGATCACCAAATGTGCTTAATCAATGGAAGTGTCAGTACCCCATAATTGTAGTTAGTTCAAGTGCTTCCATGATAGGGTAGATACCGTTGATTAATGTATGATATATTCACAGAATGAGCTGCTTGGATTAAGCATATTTGCAATATCCTAATGTTGATGGGTCATTTAAATCACCAAATGGGCAAGCAATGGCTGGCTGCATTAAAGTGGCCACTTGTTAGTCATTTAAGTCATTCTTTATTGTGCATCTGCCTTCCCACAGTCTTTCCACAAAACTGTAAAAAAGTTAGTTTTTGGCCAGATTCAGACGGCTGTAGCTCTGCATGCAGGTTCACAATGTGTGACTATCTTGTACCGTCATATGTGCCTTGATGAATAATGTGTAAAACTCAAGCTGTTAGCCACCCATTGACAGCTGTGATCAAGACTAAAATTTGACTGACAGCACAATGTGAAGACCTGTCTGAAATGTTTTAAAGCCTAGTTACCTTGATGGGGCATTTGCTTCTGAAAAATTGTATAGTGAGTCTCAATTAGTTTATCTGTTATTATTGAGCATCCTTCCTCCAGCCTGAATGTTGCAGAGAGCCAGCCGTCTCTCCTGTCCCATACTTCATCTGGTGTGGTTGAGCAACTTGCAATCTTATTTTGTGCATGACCTATTACTATATACATTATGATTATCATAAACTCTGTTATGTTATAACTGTTTTAGTTATACATTGTTTTTAAGTTTTCCCCTGTTTTCATTCATATATAAGAAACCAAAGTTTAAACTTTGATGCTTTGCTATTCATTGACTATCTAGCATACCAGCAGAACACATATATTTTCTAGTTTGTAAATTCAAGCTCTTTAAACATTAAAGACCAAATTTGTACCATGATCAAATTTTAGATTTAAGAATTTTTTATGGCTGTTGATCAAGTTGGGCTAACCAGTTGCTGTCTTTAGTGTTTGAGTATTTAGCTGGCAATAAGTCGGCAGAAGGCATATATCGGTAGTCAAGCATCTTGCCAGCCCTAGATTGGCCAAGTACATTGCTGTTGGTGTTATGGACTTGCCTTTAACTCATTTGAAAGTGGTTAGTTGATTGCCAGATTTAAAAAGGATATTTTTTGTTTGTTTAGTTATTTTTTAACATTGTGATTCAATGGTGAATGTCTTTGAAAGTATTCCTAAAACTTTGTATTGATGTTTTGGAATAGAGTAACTTATTATCTTATCTTATTCATTTACTTTAACTTATTGTGCTCCTTTATGCATTTTAGGTTATGAGAATTTTCGTTTACCAAAACCTCTGTCCCCAGGCCTTGGTGTATTGTCATATTAACTTACAGTAGCTGAGCATTTATTAGTTTTGGAAGCTTTGAATCATTTGATTTGATTACATTATAATTTTCTCTTGTATTTTCTCATCGAGATTGTGGTGATGTTTTGGTAATATATTTTTTAAAATCTGAAAATTCTCTTCCATTCATTAATCATCAAGAGGAGTTGTTTTCTTTTCTTTCTATCTTTTTTTTCCTATATGTTTGATAATGTTCAATATATCTTGCTAGGTTTCTATTTCTTAGCAGAAAATTATACCTATTTATGAAATCTCATTAGAATAAGATTAATAATCTCAAGTAAAATTGTGTATATGGTAATTTTAAATTTTGATATCAGTTTGTCATTTCATTTTTTTAAGTAGTGTTACTACATTTTTTTTCTTTCTTTTTTTAATCTCATGATGCTATGCCACATACTGTATGGTGAATATTGCTCTCATGGATTGTGTATACATATAGATATCAATTTATAGATCAGAAAAGACTATATACTTTTTATTTATACCTTTGGTAATGTTAGTTCCTTTTACTTACTCAGATGTCAGTCTCTGTTTTGTTTTTACTTTTAGTAGTTGTTATGTATCAAACGCAAAGGCTGTCTGTCTCCACTTATAATGATTTTCATTCCAGGGTCGTCATGGAGAAGGACCCTATATCCTGCTCTGACGAAACCACCAACAGATCAAGACCAAGAACGAAGAACAAGAAGAGAAGAACATCAACATCCTCCTCCTCCTCTTCCTCAGCTTCACCAAATCACGTAGAAGTGAAGAAGAAAAGGAAAAGAACCAAGTCAGCATCCTCTAGGTCCTCTTCCTCCTCTTCCTCCTCATCGTCTTCTTCGTCGTCATCTTCCTCGTCATCGTCCTCCTCCTCTTCCTCCTCCTCCTCCTCATCATCATCTTCTGAGTCATCAGGATCAGAGATGGAAGTGAACAGAGTGAAACTGAAAGATAAGGCCCTAAAGAAAGCCCTGAAGAAGAGAAAGAAAAGAGAAAAGGTACTGAAAAAGAGACTAAAGAAGTGCAAGAAGCAGGCAAGAGAAAAGCAAAAGA
>BOPN01002928.1:90000-95000 GCA_017312705.2 Penaeus japonicus | reverse complement strand
ACACACACACACATACACACACACACACACACACACACACACACACACACACACACACACACACACACACACACACAACCCCCCCCCCCCCCACACACACACAAAAAAAAAAGAAAAAAAAAAGAAAAAAAAAGGCCAAGCGACGGAAGCACAGCCATTTATCCTTCTGGCATGTCACAGTGAGAAGCACCAAAGGCCTCAAGGCGCACCTCACTCACCTCTGTGTCTGACGTGATGTCTTGAGAAGCTGCCGTGGCTTGACTTGCTTCGAAATTTCTTCCCAAAACACTGGTCGAATCTTCTCTATTGATGCAGCTCATCATGATGCTTGAGGTACAGTACTGACTACGGTACCGAATGTGTACATCACCCATAGTGAAGTACTGCATGTACATGTCTGACTACGGTAATGTATTTCCTGCTTGTACACTGCTCGTCGTAGTACACTTGAACGTGCACGGAGCTGACGAGAGCACTTATTCGCACTGTAACTATCATTGTGTGCTGATGTACAAAGATTGCAAGTTACTATGCAGTGGTGCACATACAAAACCTGCCATTATTTTTTTTTTCAGTGACGTACATACATAACTACTTACATCACAGAGAAGCACATACAGGGCTGTGTACATTATTTTATGTATACAGCCATGTACATCGCAGTGGGATAAATATGACTGTGGATACAAATCAGTGATCGACACCCATACTATGTACAGGGTGCTGTACCCTTACAGATAGCTACCATACAGCAATATATGTGCACGGCTGGGTACATCATGGTATTGTACGTACATAGCTGTGGACATCATATTGGTACACGTACACAGCTTATGTACATTGTGATGGTGCATGTGCACAGCTGTCTACGTCTTTGTATAGTGCATACACAACTGCTGCTAACACCATGGCTGTGCATGTACATAGCGGAGTACGTGGTGATGGTGCACAAACACATCTGGCATCACTGTAAAGGTGCACGAGTGTGACACTGGTACAGTGGTTCAGCCAATCAGCCGGAACTCAGGACTATGTTTCACCAGCAAATATGAGCCACAGCCAGCTGAGAAAACTAGTGTAGAACATGTTCTGTGCAAAAAGGCTAAACAATAACAACAACAACAACATCAACAACAATAGCTTATGCTCAGGAATGAATGTCACGGGCTTCGGCATCACCCCTTCCTTGGTTCGTCAAAATTTCTGCTTTCAATGGCCCTTTCTTAGCCATGTGTTTATATAAGTAGCGCTGCCGCCTCCAGTTGTATTTTCAAAAGAGAGAGAGAGAAAAACAAAACAAAAACTGCAACTATCGCTTTGTTACCATCAAAAGTTTCTTGGTCTGATATTTCCAGTTGGATGTGCCCAATTTCACAACTTTCCGTTTTTCTTTTTGTTTGTTTTTTTTGGTCAAATTTCAAGGAGTACTTGTGGCTGAGGATAATCTCGAGTAACGGGGAATCGGGGTGACTGGACGAGACAGACGCCGTTGCGGGCACGGGAGGAGACTCACTCCTCGTCTTCAGCCTCTTTCAGGTACCTGGTAGGGCACTCCTTGTTCCATGCCCTCCCTTCCCCTTGCAGGTACCTGAGAGGACTCGCCCCCCTTGGATTTAGCTTTTATTCTTTCTGTTTTGGGGTAGGTAGAGTGCGGGAGACGCTTAAAGCTTATGGGCTTTAAGCTTCCTGGAGGTACTTCAGAGGACACACGCCTTGCTGGTTGTCACCGTTGCGAATCATGACCATTCCTTCCACTTCCTCCCCGATCTGGATGACGATCTGGTCAGGGAGAGAGTTCATGAGTATTTCATGGGAAGGATTCGTGATGAAAGAGTAGTTTTGAAGAGAACAGCCGAGGGAGCGCGAGGAAGCGATGAAGCGGGAAAGGCCTTCGATATATATGTGTGTTTTCCTACTTTTCCTGCTTTTCTTTACATGAATGATTCGGGTTTTTATTACCGGCGATCCAGCATGTCTTCATTCTTTGTGATTTGGTATGTCTATATCATTAGTTATTCCTTTCAAGTAATTTGAGTAGACATGATTCCACCAGAAGATGAATGAATTGTAATTGTAAAACATGACGGTAATAACAACAGACTGAAAGTGAAATGACAGTAAACTAGCTCTTCATAGAGAGAGAGAGAGAGAGAGAGAGAGAGAGAGAGAGAGAGAGAGAGAGAGAGAGAGAGAGAGAGAGAGAGAGAGAGAGAGAGAGAGAGAGAGAGAGACAGAGAGACAGAGAGAGAGAAAGAAAGAAAGAAAGAAAGACACAGAAAGAGAAAGAAAGTGTAAAGATAAAATATTCAAACATTTCCTAACCTAGCGAGAGCACCGATCGTCGCTTCAGTTCCACATCATAACTCACTTACTGATATGAATAGCATTACGTGGCAATATACTGAAATTACACTTGGAGGTGAAACTTCAGGCTAATAGAATGAGCCACAAATTCCAAAAGGTGTGCATGAAGTAAAGGATTGCTAATGAGAAAAGAGCAATAACAGTAAATATACGTCATTGCAGAATTAAGAGAAAGGAGATCATATGAAACTTTGTTGCATATGCATTGCTGTCGTAATGAGTGATTCGGAAACGAGAGAGAGAGAGAGAGAGAGGGGGGAGGAGAGAGAGAGGGGGAGGAGGGAGAGAGAGGGAGAGAGAGACAGAGAGAGACAGAGAGAGAGAGAGAGAGAGAGAGAGAGAGAGAGAGAGAGAGAGAGAGAGAGAGAGAGAGAGAGAGAGAGAGAGAGAGAGGAGGAGAGAGAGAGAGAGAGAGAGAGAGAGAGAGAGAGAGAGAGAGAGAGAGAGAGAGAGAGAGAGAGAGAGAGAGAGAGAGAGAGAGAGAGAGCAAGAGAGAGCAAGAAAGAGCTAGAGAGAGAGACAGAGAGACAGAGAGACAGAGAGAAAGCGAGAGAAAGAGAGAATGAGAGACATACAGGCAGACAGACAGACAGAGAGAGAGAGAAAGAGAAAGAGAGAGACAGAGACAGAGACAAAGACAGAAAGAGAGAGACAGAGACAGAGAGAAGCTGAACCGGCTAACCCTATCCTCACCTGGTCTCTCAGAAGCTTAATGCCGTTATCTCCGTCGGTGACCTGAAGATTGTGTGTGACCTGAAGAGGTTTCTCCCCGCAGTTGAGGCGCGTCACGTACTTGGAAGGGAAGTAGCCGGTTCTACCCAGACACTTGCCCTGCCACCAGTCGGGATCTGACGTGTCCGTAACTGTCACTTTGTAGCCAGCTCTGTCATGGAGAGGACGTCGTCAGGTTGCATGGAAGTTCGTATATATATTTTGGTTTGATTGGCGTTTGTGATAAAGACAATGATGATGCAAAATTATTATTAGATAAAACAATAAGAATGAAAGTTCTAAGAACCATAATTTTTTTTTATCATCCTCATATTGGTTTGATCGGTGGTTCGGATGCGGGTAATGATGATGCAAAATTATTATTAGATAAAACAATATGAATGAAAGGTCTAAGACCTGTCAAAAAAAAAAAAAAAAAATTTTATTATCATCATCATATACATTACCCATAGAATCAAAAAAACTATAAATATCATAAAATCAAATCTATCATCATCCTTATCATAATCATGCTCAAAGCAACACAACTGAGAGTACTGCTAATAACTCTAATAGCAGTATTTAATAACTCTAATCAGCTATTTAAGACGAATCGTTTCTTCATTAGCTATTTAAGACGAATCGTTTCTTCATTAGCTATTTAAGACGAATCGTTTCTTCATTAGCTATTTAAGACGTATCATTTAATCTAAGAAATCCTACCCAAAGGGAGTCTCACCTTAGATCAAGCTCATCTGGGTGTCTGGACGTAAAGTTGTAGAGGACGACATAGAGGTTAGTGGGCAGAAGACGGTGAGGTTTCTGGAATGTAAACTTAAGTAAGTAAGTATGTAGAGTCAGGTTTGTCTATTTGTGTAAATTTATACAGTATATATGTGTATTGATGATGTACGGTATGGGTGCATATTTATGTACGGTTATATAATCTCTATGGATATATTATGTAAGTATGTAGAGCAGGTGTGTCTATTTGTGTAAATTTGTACAGTGTGTTTGTGTATAGATGATGTACGGTATGGGTGGATATTTATGTACGGTTATGTAATCTCTATGGATATATTGTGTAAGTATGTTGAGCATGTATGTATAGAATGTATATGTATTTATTTCCATCCTTTTTATTTTCTTTTCGTTTAATGTTTGGATTTATGACTATGTGATTAGATTAGCTTGTGAAAATCTGTAAAAATGATATGGTATTATTGTCCATATTTTCTTTTACATATAATGTATCTGTATTGGATATAATGGCTGCATATTATGTGATACGATCAATGTAGTAGATATATACTCTGCACATGAAATAACAGAACGGTTATCAGGCTATACTGTATAATAGTAATATAAATAACACCTGACAGATACATCTTTTAATAAGAGAGCTGAATTGATTGTAGATATCAACATTTTTCATGACGAATCTACCTACTAAAGTCAATAGCTGTTTTAATAAGGATTATGATCTACTTACGTCGAGGGAGAATGATCATCAATGGGTCGGGGCATCAGTTTATTAGTGATTTAGCCAATTTTCCAATTACAAGTGAACTATTTGGTTGGGAATCCTACCCTAAAACAAGATGAACGTGGAGTGAACTGAACTGAACTAAAAAAAGAAAAGGAAAATAAAGAAAAAAAAGAAAAAACTTTGCTCTCCTGTTAGCCTAAACTTGTAGAAAAATATTGATTTTGAGTTTCCCTATTGTACATTACTATAATATATAGAAACTTGGTGATTAGGTGTATTTTACTCTCTCTGCACTGGGATCTTTATTTCATACAGGCAAAGCTACAGGAGATAAAATATCAATACGGTGCTTACTGAGAGAATGAACCGAATCTCGTGAACCCCACTACCTACAGTATAAGAAGTCGACGGTTTATTTCGCGCCTTCCTATTGTAA
>BOPN01002928.1:47500-77500 GCA_017312705.2 Penaeus japonicus | reverse complement strand
GAAGGGGAGGAGGACGGGGGAAGAGGAGGCTGTGGATGATCAATAGACATGGTAGGCTGAGACCCCGTGCAGCACACGCGCCAGTGCGTCCCGCCACCACCTCGCGCTACCACCTCCTCCTCCTCCTCCTCTTCCTCCTCCTCCACTCCCACTCCCACCACCTCCTCCTCTTCCTCCTCCTCCTCCTCCTCCTTATCCACTCCCACTCCCACTCCCACCTCCTCCTCCTCCTCCTCTTCCTCCTCCTCCTTCTCCTCCTCCTCCTCCTCCACTCCCACACCCACCTCCTCCTCCACCTCCACCTCCACCTCCACTCCCACTCCCACCTCCTCCTCCTCCTCCTCCTCCTCCTCCTCCTCCTCCTCCTCCTCCTCCTCCTCCTCCTCCTCCTCCTCCTCCTCCTCCTCCTCCTCCTCCTCCATCTCCACCCCCGCGGGACCTCCCATTCCATCGTCTTCTGGTCGTCGTCACCTCGGCCTATGCGCTCACGGCCATCGCTAAAGCTATCATAACCAGTGTCGGGATCTTTCGCTGCCGCTGCTAAACCCCCTTTTTATCGTTATCTATCATCATCATCCTCATCATCATCATCCCGTCTCTTCGCCTTTGCTTTTGTATTTACTGATGGTTTTGTCTCAGCGAAGTCCTATAATCCCTTGTCATAACATTACACTTTGACAAGTTTCCAAGCTTTCACTGGCGGCAGCCCAATCCGACCTACATATCAACAGCTTATTTAGGTCAGGTCGTATATATCCTATTTCCTTGGAGAGTCAGGCTCAACTATCAATACACTACTATTTTTACTCTTTATATAGAGCTATATTAACTCTATCGGGCATTGGATAGAGCAATCCTACACACACAAAAAAAAAATCTTAAAACAAAAATCGTATAAATACCACACGGATTAGTCCCTAACTCGAGAAAGAACTAACTATGCCTCAGAAGAGCATTTACACCCAGACAGACAGACACACTGACATATACTTCTACACCTTCAGAACTAACAGCAGAAAGCGAGTTAGAATCATCGTCAGAGAACAAGCTAGATCAATCGATAGAGAACCAGTTAGAATCGAGAGTGGAGAACACTTTTGAATCATCAGAGAACTTGCAAGAATCATTAGCAAAGAGGAGTTTAGATTCACCAGCAGAAAATACAGAAGAAAAAAAAAAAAACATTAGCAAGGAACAGTCTACAAACATCAGCAGAGAGTATTTAAGAATCGCCATCATAGAACAGCATGAAATCATCAAGTAGAATCATGTGCAGAAATCGTGTCAGACTCGAAAGACCAAGTAAAAGAATCGCTGCTAAGAATCACCAAAGCGAGCGAGACATGCTAGAATCCTGGGACGAGACATAAAAAAAAAAAAAAAAAAAAAAAAAAAAAAAAAAAAAAATTGATTTGATCCTCGAAGCAAGATAGCAAGACAAGGCAAGAATCTTGAGAAAAGAGACAACTTGGCAGTCATAACAAGGGGAAGCAAAGAGCAAACTAGAATTACTAGGTAAGAATAATAATACAGTGTAATATGCTAAAACCATTGGCGGGAGAACAGGCCGGTGTTAACGGCATACAACAGGCTAGAATCAGAAGTGCATTGGAAATATCATAAGTATATGTGAGATTCAGTAATGGATACAGAATAAGAATCATTGATCGGAAATCAAGTAGAATCTTGTGCAGAGAAAAATAAGAACAGATACAATAATGGATGTGAACAATAACAGAATGAATAATAGCATAGGAAAATAGAGTAAATGCAGTTAGTCTCTCTCTCTCTCTTTCTCTATCTCTTTCTATCTCTCTCTCTTTCTCTTTCTCTCCCTCTCTCTCTCTTTCTCTCTCTCTCTCTCTCTCTCTCTCTCTCTCTCTCTCTCTCTCTCTCTCTCTCTCTCTCTCTCTCTCTCTCTCTCTCTCTCTCCCTCTCTCTCTCTCTCTCTCTCTCTCTCTTGCCTCTCTTTCTCGCTCTTATCTCCTCTACTCTCCCACTCGCTCAATCAGTAGGTAAACAACATACACATACAACGGTACCTATTTGCTATCTTTTATAATCACGCATACACCTTCCTATAAACATGTACAAAATCGCAGTGGGATTTATGTTTAATCTATCTATTTCTGTTTTATCTGAAGTTATTTGATTAAACATGCAGTATATATATATATACATACAGACACACACAAACACACACACGCAGAAATCCGTGAAACTTTTAAGTAATGAAATCTTCAACGAAAATTTTCTTCTTTATATGATTATCATGCTTATCTTCCCACTCTTCCAGGTGTGGGTTTGTCTTATCATTGGTAAATGTATTGTTAATGCGATTTTGTCGTTCGTATGAGAATCGTGAAGCCTTAAATACGACGATTTTATAGAATCTACAATGGGAGTGTATTTTTTTTCTTTTTTTAACAAAACCCTTATTTCAAGCTCAAGGGAATGGATATCTCATTGTCCTCCAAAATGTGAAATTATGTCAATCTATTTTTGGTATGTATATATATAAACATACATACATATATATACAAATTTTTACCTCATACATATATATATATATATATATATATAAATATATATATATATATATATATATACATATATATACATATATATATATATATATATATATATACATATATATATATATATATATATATATATATATATTATATATATATATATATATGTATATATATGTATATATATATATATATATATATATACACACACACGTATATATATGTATCATATCTGGCTAACGCTTACACCTTCATTTTTTGTATGAACCTTTCTTTGGTTCTCCGTATGTTGTTTTGTATCATGTACAAGCGTCCTAAAGCTACAACCATTCCTCTATGCTACCTGTCAGATGAAAACACCCAATCACTAACCAGGCCTAATGTGAGTCCGCTGAACAGACACTGATATATCCATCAATATATAAAAAAACAAAAAAACTGCATGACCGGGTGTAACTTGGCATGACAGCTTTATGCGTGACAGTTTCTAATCATATGTGTAATACCCTTTATCGAGAGATCTTTGTGCATGGCAATCTCGTGAAATTATTGGTTGGCGAGGTCCCATGATTGCATGATGACTCACATGATATATGATAGGATATGATATCGATGAAATCTGACGCAGCCGCATATTTTCAGTTTTTTTGTGTGTCAGTTTTAGACAAAGGTTATTGTCCTTTTGCAGTAAAAAAAAAAGCTGCATCACTTTAAAATACTACAGGGGAAAAAAAATTGAACAGAATATGCAAAAATGGGAATAGACAAGAAACAAATGTGTCATGAATATGCAACTAGAAGCTACTTTTAGAAAAAAAAAAGGGGGGGGGAGGGGGCACCGAAACAGCTTTCACTTACTTGAATGAGAGAGTCCGAGGCCCCAGCTTAATGAGCACACACACACACACACACTAAGTGGGAGCTAAGCCCTAAGACTAGGAAAATGTCTAGCAGAACTAAGCTAAGCCTCGGTTCTATGTTAAAAAAAAAATCATTCTAAATAAACTAAGCCCCAGAACTAGGAGGAATAATACCAAAAAATACTAAAAAAAAAAATAATAAAGAAAAAAAGAAGAAAAAAAAATGACAAGACTAGAGTGATCATTGCACAATAAAGCTAAACCAGGTCAGGCAGCGGAGGTCACCTGGCGGGGAGAAAGCCAGTGGCGGATGATTTACTAATTACATATCAGCCACCGAACCTATCTTCTCAAGGCAATCAAAGGTCAGGGATTATCTCTTCATGGCATAAACTGATATCACAAAAAAAATGCATCAGTGGTTAAAAAAAAGGAAGACCTGCAAATCATTAAAAAAAAACAAAAAAACATCACAGCCGCATTCTCACTCGTTACAGCGATGGCTCGTTCTACTGTTTTTCAAAACGCACGTAAACAGACTACTTCGAAATCCTTTGGGTGAAAGTTTGTCAGGGAGAGCCAAGAAACAGGGAAAAAAAAGTAATGCTCAAAAACTGTTATCTGTCTAATTTATGGTGCCTATTAATAAGTAAAGGGAATTTTATGCAAGCTGTAAAAGTTTAATCTACATTATAAGCAGATGAGAATGAATATATAATATTCCAAAAACTTTAAAACATAGGGGAGGTATATAGGCAAGTTGGAGGTAAGGACATATGTGTTGAGTGTCTAATCAAAACACTTCGTTGACTTGTAATGCATCTGCAATTCCATAATGATATCTTTAGTGGAGGTTTGTCTGTGGCATTTTATCATGTGCGGAGTGGCGTTTCCATGTATGTATGGCGCAGTTACATCTAATCTTAATTAATGCATATGTAAGCAACAAAATATTACCACGTATGCACGCTTTCGCAACGCTCTACTAGTATATATATTTGAATTTGCAACTCCAGTGGATTGAAGTATAAGTGTAATACATCAGCCCTATACCAGTTACAGATCAATGGAGGAGATGGCACTGTAACAGTTGACAGTGTATATGCAAAACTGCGCCGAGTGACAGCGCATGTAAAACACTATATCGGGGTGATGAAGATGTACAAACACTGTACTGAGTGAGAATAGGGTTCGTGAGGAAAGCGGAGGTAAGTAAAGCAAGTACCGGTCGGAACACCATTGTAGTAGGGTCCACTCTGCTCACACAGGGTCAAGTGCTCTAATACAAGTCCTCTCCCTGGAAATTAAAGCTTATATCAATACTAGACCTCGTAACATACATACATTAGCATATCATCAGTGGTTCACATAGTACACTACCATGTACATCATGAACATAACAACTTTGAACAATAACTTACAGCACGTCCTGCTTTGTACAGTACACAGTGAACACCGCTGCTACAGTACAAGTTATAACCCACATCAAGGAGGTTGTTATGTACTCAGTAAACAGTAGCTGTACATTACCATGGTGACCTTGAAAACAGATGATTCATCACACGTGCACAATACTCGCACCTCGGACACTGTTCTTATCAAACACCGCACTTCCGAATACACTGTATGTAACGACCCCCCGGCGCAAGGTCGACCGGAAGTGATACTGGACAAAGAGCGGTCACGTGACCTCCTATTGATCCCAAAAACGCGAGTAAACTGAACTTCATCACAATTGCAAGGTGATGATCAATGGCCATGATCCTCATCTGAGTGATGATGATGGTGATGATGATGGTGATTACAATGCTATTGCCAATTAAAATGTTAGTAATCACGATAAAAAAACAACTAAAATAACAAGTAAACAATGATGAATGAATGATGATACTAATTATGTTAACAACACTATTAATTTAGATAATAATCTTAGCATTATTTAGCAATTGAAAATATACATATTATAATTTAAACAGTATTAAGCCTAACACTAAGAATGATGATGATGATGATGGTGACAGTGATAGTGATAATGATAGTGATGATGGTGATGGTGATGATGATGATGATGATAATGATAACTATGATGATTATGATGATGACGATGATGATGGTGATGACGATGATGATATAAAAATGATAAGGATAATAGTTATAAAACAACACCAACAATAAGAATAACAATGATAATAACAACAATAATGATAATGATAATAATAACAGCAACAAAATAATGATGATGGCAATGATAACAGTAATAGTTGTCGTAGCACTAATAGAAGGGGGTAATAATGGTAGTAATAATAATAGTAATAATGAGAAAGAGTAGTGTTAATAGTAGTAATAATAAAGATAATAAAACAAACCTGCCATGCTATTGGAATAAACATTGTTATTGTTTGTATGTTGTTGCTGTTGTGTTTTTTGCTTATGTTTGGTAATTGTGCTAAATACTTGTGTGGTTGCTTTTGTTATCCTTGTCATTAGCATTATTGTGATTATTATTGTATCATTTATCGGTATTGTTATTAATATAGTTACTATCATAATTGATTTCATTTTTATTAATGAAATTATTCTCATTACTATTACTGTAGAAATAGGTGTAGATAAGAATGAATAACAACACTATGCATCAGATGTAATTGTTTGGATTAAAACTTCATTAGAATCGCTCAATCCATCATTATTTTATTACTGTCATCATAATTATCATAATCAAGATCATTGTTATGATCATTATTATCATCGGTATCATTACCAACCTGAATAAAAAAGCATCAACATCATTTTACCTTTATCCACTATTACCACTATTATTATCATTATTGTTATTATTACAATCATTATCATAATCATCATTACCATCATCACCGAAGGGAAGATATTAATGTCTCAGAACCCCTTTATTTACCCTTGCAATGATCATTACCTATTACCACTATTATTGCCATTATTATTATTATTACAGTCATTATCATAATCATCATTACCATCATCACCGAAGGGAAGAATATTGTCATAGAACCCCTTTATTTACAATTAATTTATTTATTTATTTATTTACAACCCCTTTATTTGTAATGATCTACCTTGTCATCAACATTACGCAAAAAAGCCATGTCTGAATTGTGGGGAAAAATCTACGGACGTGTTGGCCATATTCCAGAGACCAACCAGTTGATTCGATTTTGGCGGTCGACCTCTTCAACTGACCCCAATAGTACGCGCGTTCTTTGGCAGCAGAGAAGCCCTTGGAGGAAAAACAAACCCCCCCAAATACTCAAGTGGATTTTTTTGAGTTTGTGAGTTTCTGAGGAGTGAAATTTTGCTGGTTTCGAATATGTTCTTCGAAGTTGTCTAATATGTAGGCTGGCTACCATGGAGGAGCGACGAATGATTGAAGTTAGAAGTGCATTGTAAGGCGTTAAATGACCCTCCCCTCAAAAAAAAAGAAAAAAAAGAAAAAAAAGATAAATGAAAAATGAATAAATAAAATTAAATAAATGGGATCTTTGATCTAGGAAAAACATGGATACACTAATAATAATGATAAACACAAAATCATAACGATATCAATGGTAAAGGTAATGGTGTTGATAAATAAATAATGCTGATAAAGATAATTCTAATAATCAAAATAATGATAATAATGATGACGATAATGATGATGATGATGATGGTGATGATGATGAGAACAAGAACAATAATAAAAATAATAATCTTCATTTTACTTCTACTACCACTACGA
Source organism: Penaeus japonicus (assembly GCA_017312705.2). Lineage (NCBI taxonomy): Eukaryota > Metazoa > Arthropoda > Malacostraca > Decapoda > Penaeidae > Penaeus > Penaeus japonicus. Next base: position 70,355 of record BOPN01002928.1, on the reverse strand, counting down.
CTACCACCTATAATGATGATGATAATGAAATAATAATCATGGTAATAATGATAATGACAATGTAATAATAATTATGATAATGGTATGAACAATAATGATAAGAATAATGATATCATTAACAACAAAAGCAACATCAATAATGGTAATGACAATGAAAATATCAATGATCGCAGTAACAGAAGTAGTAATAGTCAGTAATGATATTTAGGTAGTAAAAATAGTAACAATTACAGCAGTAAAACTAATAAAAGCTATGACTCTGAAGTAACAGCGATCGAAGTAATAACAATAAGAACGAAAGTAGTTGTTACAGAAGTAGGGCTTAGAGCCTTAGCTGTAGTATAAGGAATCGTAGTAGTAACAAAAATAACAGGAGTTAAAACAACGGTATCCTTGCAATAGTAGCAACAGGAGTAGCGAGGCGGAGGGAACAGGTGATAGTAATAATGACGGTGAAGATGTGACTGCATCAGCAGAAGGAAAACGACAATAACGACGTCTCAAATCAGTAAGAATGATAATGGTGGCAAGTCAGCACTGAGCTTCGACCATCTCATCCGAGGAAGGCTCAGCGAGGCGAGGCGATGGGACGGTGAAGGGAATGCCAACCCCAAGGCTGATGATTCCCGAGCCGAAACCTACCTACACATTCCCTCAGACTTCAGAGGCAAGATCTCACAGTGCCGATGGCTACCTGTCCTGCGCTTCCCTTCGACAGACGGACGTCCTGTCTCATTCCCTTTGTGAGTCGGGCTTTTCTCTAAAAGATTTTACGTGGAGATAGGTTTCCTGACGTCTGGAAGCCGAGGTTCCTCCTCCCAAAGAGAAATGGCATCCCAGGTGTCCCTGCCGCTTCTCCCTTGATCGCAGTCTCTCCAATAACACTTGTCTTAAGCATTCTCTTTCCCAGGGCCCTTTTTCACCTAGAATTGTTCTGCTATCATTGAACGGGGAACGTGCTCTGAGCGCAGCAATTTTTGTCTGAATTATCTCTTTCTGTCCGATATCTGCAAACCATTTTTTTTCTACTGATAGCCATAACTTTGCATTTGGTTTCGCTTACGGGAATCCGCAAGACGTGAGGGAATACCGAAGACAACGCTAGCGTAAACTCTTCCTTTTCTGAGCCTAGCGTGAGAAGCATTCACTCAGACAGCGTTAAAACCGACAAAACATCTTTAGATTTGCTTGTTATTACACACTATGAGGGGGGGGGGGAGGGGGAAACAGCAAGGAATGTTACAAAGGTATCTTGAAAATACTTAGTAGCGCCAGGACAGTCTGAAAATTCACATAAAAGATCGGGGACATGTGCTAAAACCTAGTGGCTAATGCATGAATTAAGGGCACGGTATGACCTGTAGGGATTTAATCTGATATAAAGCCTCGTTCAATAGCCGGAGGGGCGTGGCATAACCTGTGGGACGAACTGTAAGCTAGAATTGGTAACATGAGTCAAGGGGACGTATGGCACATTCTACGGCTATGCAGTGCAATCTGGGGGATACGGCGTATGACCTGAGAACAAGTATGGCAATCCAAATGACATGTTATATAAACCACAGAAGAAAAAAGACACAATGGCATATATCAGTATATGACCTCTCGTATATTCTGAAGAAGGCTTGTAGAGTGAAACAGAAACCTCAAGAAAATTACGAAGTCTTCTTTTATAATACCATTATTTGCAGAACTACCTTAGAAATTATGAAGTAACTACAGAAGCCTCATAGTGGACCTGTAGAATTCACCGAGAACCTGTGGAGTATCCAAAGTACCTTAGCATAAACCACGTTCATTTGTAGTTGCTTGATAAACCCTGCCATAGGCTGGAAGACTGGCTGTGTAAGGTACTTATTTTTGCTAAGAAATTGCTTGTACATCTTAGTCAAGCCTAACGACAACATTACTTTGATTCATAATTCCTATAAATATACTAGTTACTACGCACTACACCTGTAGATTTCTTTGGAACCTATGGAATAAGCACATTGAAGTGCGTTGGCCTACCATTGGTGCGACTAGTGTCGAGGTGCAGGTGCCACTTTGTACAGCCAGAAACGAGGAGTCAAGATGCAATATTGGAGAAAAAAAATCTAATGCATTCCTCTCGGTGCAGAAACTTTCAAAGTGACTGAATAATCAAATACACGAGGGGAAAAAAAATCACTAAATATGTATATATATATATAATATCGGGCTGAGACCCGTGTCAGATCTCATCGTCTGAACTAGCACCTCCTAGATCAATTATCGACAATTTTCATGAAAGGCAAAGATAGTATAGATTACTGAATATTGTTGTCAGTCCCTAGAATATCTACTTGTCAATATGAAAACAAAAAGAACTCAATAGCAACGCAGAAACATTCTGCATTGTCATACTACCTTAGCTGTTAAGACATCATGTAAATGCATATTTATATAGACAGATGTACTATGACGTCACTGGGTTTGTTAAAGAGGTGAATGACCCAAACAACATCCTGAATGGTTGTTGAGGCGAGAAACAAGAGGTTAGTGTGTTAGTACCTGAGGAGGAGGCGACGGGGGCGGGGTTCACGGTGAGAGTGGAGCCGGTGTTAGTGGGGCGAGGGTGGCGCCTGTAGAGGGACGTGGCGCTGCCGGACCCCGAGGACGCCCCTGAGCCTCCCACCTCCCGCCCAAGGTCGCGCTCCACCGAGCCGTGGGTACTGCGCCGCCCACCCAGGTCACCCGCCTGTTTCAGCACCTGGTATATCAGGTCCACTTCCTCCGTCTTGTCTATAACAACACAACAGTGGCATGCTGTTAGTGCACACTCCTCACACCACAGCCACTCCTCGTCGCTCGATTCACACCTTTATTGCCATGAGAAACAGAAACAACGACTGGACGCGCGAGTCCTTGTCTGACAATAGGAAAGCTGTAGGTGACTTGTGTAAGAAAAAAAAATGATAGAGAACTCAAATTACTCAAATGATTTATAAAACAAGGCATTTTGTCAAGGAAGAACGAGTAGTATGGCACTAAACCAACGTCTTATGCCGCTGTGTCCATACGTGTATACTTACGGTACAGAACTTACGTATTCACGACACTGACCCGAGCATTCCTGCATACCTGCATTCATTATGAACCAGAGGGAGTGGCATTATGACTTACGGAAATGTAATATGTACAGAAGAATCAATTCGCTACAGTGACACAATGATGTGCAGCGAAAAATGGAAGGTGTAAACATCTAAAATAAAAAAAAGAGGAGAAGAAGTACAAGAGGAGTGTACTTAATAAAATGCTCACTTTCTCATCACTCCAAACACTGATGAGAACGTGTCTCCGCCACGGACGCGGGACAAACAGCACTAACAGCTGCAGCAAGAACAATACTCAGCTACATTACGACAACATCGACCTGCAAGCCTCACCTGACCCGCACTGTGTCGTGCTGTACAAGCGGGCGATTTTCGGAGCTTCAACAAATAACAACAAGTATACTAAGTACAATAAGGCTTTTCTAGTGATGTCAACCCATAGGAAATGTGTAACTGCCAGGAAGAAATAAGTGAAATAATAAAATAAAAGGTAAGTGAATAAGTAAACACTATTTTGCTATTCCAATGGGAAGAGACCAGATCGTGTGATGAAAATACAAATATTTTGTTGCCTTATGGGAAAAAAGGACTGGAACACTGTCATGCAACTGTTCTCCATACCGTCAACAACCTCTTATATACATATCTCTACGACAAACAACACAATGAGAGCAGTAATAACTATACAGGACGTGTGGAAAGAGAATCGAGGAACAATAAAAAGGAATTTGAATCGACATGCATCAACCCCCATTTCTTCTCCCTTCTCCTTCCTTCGTTCCCGGGCTGGATCTCCCTCAGACAAGAGGTAGACAGGTAAGAGGGCGAGGTGGGTGAGTGAGGGTGAGGGGGCCATGCGAGGGAAGGACAGCTCGTGGGATATCGCTCCCTCTCTTCCTGCGAGTCTAGTTTAGCAGTTTGCATTTCCTCGGGATTCCTTGTGAGTGACACCTACACTTGGGTGCAAGATGCCGAAATAAAGCCTCAGGCGTGAGCGTTTGGGAAATTCAAATTGAAAACTAGGGAGAAGCAAACGATTTCTCTCTCTCGTTTTGTATTGATTGGTGACTATGATTCGTCGGCGGTTGAAAGCGAGGCCGGTCCCTTTTCGCTGTGGCTTTATTTCGGCATTTCAAGGTGTGTATTCCACTACGAAAATGTCAACTTTTATATAAAAAAAACAAACTTTAGGAGATTCCGCTGTTATGTGAGTGTGGGAGAAACAATCCGTTGAATTCTAATGAAAAAAATAACAAACCTATTAGATTTGGATCACATAAGAGACACTTCACTCAACAAAACTGTTACGAACAACATTTCTGTTGATCAGATCTACAACACTTGTTCAACTACACTAGGAAAATTTCCTCTCGTTTGCTAAACTAGACTCAACACGTGCGCGTAGCTAGTACAAGTTAGACGTGTAAGGGTCTTGGACGCAGGACACCTCCATTCGCCCAACAAGGATCCGCAAATACCTATTTGGATCTCCGTGGCCGCACTAGAGGACGCAGGTTCCGCGCCCCGGCGGGCAGGCTGGCTGGCGATAAGGGAGCTGAAGCTGATAGTGGGCTCGTCTGTAAGAGACGGTGGAGCTGTGTTACATCTGACAGTGCGATGGGACAGACGCGGTGTCACGGGGGGTCACAGGCGGTGGAGCTGTGTTGCAACAGTGCCTAGAGGCTTGGCTGGAGCTGTGTGTTTTGGACAATGGAATTCCCAAAGTTTAGTACGGCTGCCGGGCAACATACATACCCCTGTTTAAGAGTAAATAATGGAGAGTGAAATTATGAAGAGTCAGTGCTATGGAGTCCTTGTCTTGTGAGGCGAAGGTCACCGCATTCCACCCGGACCGTGCAGGACAGTCACCAGAGTGGAGTTTAACACAGAGCACATTTACCACTGTATATTGCTGGCTGTATTGGGCAGTTAAGCCTACCTTGACCGTTGTAAGAAGCAGTTAATTACAATTACACATTCCTGACTGTGTGAAGTAGGAGGCATTATCATATAAACCTGGTTATGATGAGAAACATATGGATAGTTTGTGTTATCCTTAGTGTTGTTGGGTGTGTATATAAATGTATGAAGCCTTACCATATTGTTTGGAGTGAATCTTGAAGCGCGGGCGGCTGTTGCATATATCGCATAAGCATTTAAGCTTAGATTAGCGTCAATGGCCATTTCCCCTATTCATTACGAGCGCAAAACCACGTCTGACACACATCTAGGGAATGTCGCTTTGCCACCTCACACGCCCATAGACCCTCAAATGGGCATACGCATGCGCAGTAGTGGCAATGTGTAAAGGCATATCCAATATTCTTGAGTAACCTTGTTAAACGCTATGCAAGTAAATTCACATCAAATGGGTATAAACAGGATCCTCAAATAAAAACGCCCTCTGCCCTCGACTCAGCATCTGTAAGTCTCTGCCATGAAAAATCCCCGGAGAAAAATACCCTAGTATCAATCATCATCAAGGGTGGCTGGCACGTGAACCACTTTTTGTCACTGGCTCTTTCGAGAGAGTGTCATTGCCGACATTTAAAGTAATAATGACCTGTTATTGCCAGACCATTGGCGCAATTTGCTCTGTGGCTCTGGATGGGATTACTGAAAGTATAATTACTAATTGCCACGATTGGTTGATAACTTTATATTACTGTTTCAGACTAATGTCTATATGAGTGATAGTTTGATGTGGTATTTCTAGGAAGGTAATGCATATGGAATGAAATTTCTCCATTCTTGTTCTTATATTTTCGTGCCTAAAGTACCGAATCGATATCATGACATTGTAGCTATTCATCCAGCCGGCAGTCATGGTACACACGTACAAGCAGCCAGGCACCGCCGGCGCGGACGACAGGCGTGTGTGTGGTGTGTGTACCTAACTGTTCCGCCTCATGTGTAAGATAACATCTCGGCATATGGTCACAGGAGCATCTTAAAGTTGGCAGTCCAAGTCATGCACGGAACGGCTCGGGGCTACGAGGACCTCGACTGGTGAGAGTGACATGCACAGCGTTACGTGGACCACTACGTGTCTCCTTTCTTATTTGGCCAGGTCAGTGCGCATTGAATAGTCCAGAGGGAGAGCCGGCAGTACATTAACTCTGTGTCGGAAGAGAAGCGAGGCTGAAGTGCTTGCTATTTTCATCATTCTGGAATGGAATTACATGATGTTCCGGCTAATGCCAAGTTAAAAAATAATAAAAATATTTGCAACTAGACGGGAAACCTTATAGATTCCACAGAATGTCGTCTATGCGAGAAAGGTTCCTCCAAGTGACCACGCTACCGAGTAAGTGGCTGCCACCCTTCGGCCAGATCTCGAACCCGAGGGAGCCGTAAAGTGAATCAAGCAGGTGTCGCGGGTAACAAGAGGGTATAATAGCGTGAGTGATACCGAGTAATCCCCAGGCATCATTATGGTGAGGTTTCTACACAAAGTTGATGCCACTAAGAGATCGAATGATGTGCCTGACCGTAAACATGACTGGGAGGTTGTTTCATCACGCGACCAACGAATAATTACTGCCTTAATCGATAGGAGTAAACAAATGAGTGACGTAAGACAGCCCGAAAGTAAATAGTTACATAGGGAACGAGAAGTGACAAAAAGCAGTCATGTACATGTCACGAGACATATGCACGGAGATATGGTCAAATAACTAGAATATAGCTATTTGATGTAACCAGAAGGGCATCATGTATTTTTATTACGTGATTTGTGGAGCGTAGATCTCAAAGTAACCTATTCCTTCGAATAAGGAATATGAACTTTACCGATTCAGTGTCAGCACCCGGAAAATAATAACCATTGATGTAACAGAATGCCACCAACATGGCGAAAAGGGAACCATGAGAAGAAAAGAATCATGTAGAATTTATTTCACTGCAACCGTCCCATAGATTGACCAAAATGTGTGAATCCACAATATGACAAAAAAAAGTATCACGGAAATGTCACCTTCGTAGGATACCGTGTGCCAAAATCAAGTGACAATGAGAATATCTTATTACGAAGTGAATTAAGATACCCTATGGAGGGAACACGGGTAACATCTACTTACGAGACAGTACCACCAAATTAGGCAAAATAACCGCGCTTTCCTAATCACAAGAAGCTAAGGAATGCAATGCAGATCTTCCGAACATCACCTCCAAACCTTACATCACATCATCATCACAAAGGCAAAACTAAGCTGTCAGGAGATCACGACGTGGTGCATCGGGGGATCAGAGGGCCACCAGTGATTGCAACCTGTAAAAGTTCGGTCCATTGCGAAATTGCAAGGCTGTCCTGTAGCTGACAGGTTGCGTGTCGATAAACGTGGTGGTTCAAGTGCTTCAATCAATATTCGGGAAGCAGGTATTAAACCTTGGCTTGGCTTGGCTTGTCCTGCTCAGAGGACTTTGCTAGGTATATATAAGATCCACAGAAAGTGTAATCTAAGCGGAAATGAATAGCTGGTTGGAAGTATAATCTAAGAATAATATCATCAATATTTTTGTTTATGATTATTATGCACTATTGGAGTCACTGTGTTGTGTTGTGCAGTATACAAGGTTTGATTCTTACCTTCATTGAAAAAAGCCAGTGGTAACCACTCTTTAAAGTGGAGAAAATGTAAGTGTATATACTGTACATTTTCAGAGAACTAAACTTACAGTGAGAACCTAAACCTAGAAAATTCGAAGGAAAGAATTCTAACAAATGTAAATAAACATATGGCGGTATACGACGGTATCTGAAAGCGAGACACCAACCTTGTTGTGACGTATCGTAGCGACTGTTTTTTATCCTTACATTATATATATATTTTTTTCATTTCACGATCACTTTTGTGCTGTTGGTCAGTTCTGTCAATGAAACAAATGTATTGCATGATAAATTACCTTAAATGACAAAGAGCTTTACATGACATACAGCCTTGCATTACATACAGCATTTGCGTGACAGACAGCCTTGCATGACATACAGCCTTGCTTGACATACAGCCTTGCATGGCAATCATACTACCACACTATGTACTGAAAACGTTCTTCCACAGCGCGAGGGAAGGCAACGCCCCCTCACTCGCGTCCTCGCGCTCTGCACACGGACCATTCCACCCGACTCGCCAGCGGGGCATCTGACGCTCGACTAGGCAGCTCCTCGCTCTAAATACGCTCGCTTTACGCCATACATCGAACCTGTTTCGGGTTGGTCTACCTCGACAGGCCAAGACAAGCTTAGCTAACCCATCCTACTCCTGGACAAATCTACGCTGGACATTACACACGGGAACAAAATGTACCCAAATTTCAGTAAGTGGCAGCAGCTCATAGACAGCCAAAAATAACAAAAAAATATAAGACAGAAGAAAAAAATCAGACCTTTGAAATGGGATCTTCATTTTCTGAAATCGAAAAGTAATTGCCAATTAGAAATGAAAACAAACACAGTGTGGAAAGTGCATTTCCATGCTGAGTACCGAACACATCGTTCGGATCAAAGAATGTGTAATGTGTAACATGAGAGTAAAAAAAAAAAAAAAATAAAATAAAGGTAATTGGACTGGTACCATCACTCGTTTAATCAGAATGTGTTATATTTCCAAGAACTGACGAGTTATGTGGAAAGTCTAAATACGAGCAAAGATTCCAAGACCGGAAATTAAATACGATTTGCACGCACGCCCCCTGAAAGGGACGGGGAGGCGGGCACCCTCGTCCCGCCCCCGAGGCGCGAGGCGACACCCATAAGACCACAAGACCATCTACACTCACTGTCATCTTCTCCGGCGTCCATCTGTTTGCTTTCGATCTCGGAGGTGGAGCGCTGACGTCGCAGGAGTCGGGACTTGGGCTGACATTTCCCCACCTGGTCCTGACACTCGGCGTGGACGTTCAGTTTGCACATCCTGCACTTGAGGCCTTGGCGGGAGTGTCCTGCGAAAGAGGAGAGGCACAGGTAAGGGGGCGGTGCATGTAACCAGAAGGAAATATATGTACGTGTGTGCGCGCGCGCGAGCATTAGATAAATCGATACACAGATAAACAGACTGACATATATACATACGTACATACACTTATACAAACACACATGTGCAGATACATACATATAAGTAGCTAGGTAGATGAATACATAAATAACTATAAAAGTTTAGATTTTTAAAAATAAGGTATCCAGCTGTACAAATATATCTTATAAAAAGTTATTACATATTAACAACAAAATCACCCATACAATCGCGCAGTAATGGACTTTATAATGAAAAGGATTTGCCTTTGACAGAACCGGAAAGTCCTGCTGTAATAGTGGACCAGCCAATTAGCTTTATTTGTTATAATATGTTTTCGAAATGTTTATCTGACACATGGCACGGCGAAAGATCTTAAAGAGTTAGTATACGTACGCAAAACAGTAATTGACACGATTTTATGAATAAATACGACAAAAGAAAAAAAAATGGACACGAAAATAATGTGATACAAATCGACATGTTACTGCGCAGACATTAGGGACCGAGTTGTAATGGATGGGAACGTAATTTCAATTTGAAGTGAGCGGACTCCGTACGTACTGTGCAAAGTGCAGTATTGCAACCCATACTGATCACTGCAGGCAAATACGTTGCTCTTCGTTACGTTACGAGGCTGCGTCTGCTACGCTCGTCTCGAAGTGTTTACGACGGTGTGATGGCAGCACATATTTGAACTCTCTTGGCGAAGGACGATTTAGCATACGCAGTCCCTCTCCCTCTCTCCCTCTCTCTCTCTCTCTCTGTTAGTCCGTGTGTTTGTCTCTGTCATTTTCTCTCCCCCTTCCCCTCTTTCTCTCTCTCTCTGTCTCTCTCTCTCTCTCTCTCTGTTAGTCCGTCTGTTTGTCTCTGTCATTTTCTCTCTCCTTTCCTCTCTCTCTCTCTCTCTCTCTCTCTCTCTCTCTCTCTCTCTCTCTCTCTCTCTCTCTCTCTCCCTCTCTCTCACGATCCGAGTTTGGGAATGCATATATATTTTGAAGCCGTGTGAAATAGGCATTTGGACATACATCGAACATATGAAACACTATAGAACTGTTTTTCACGCCGAGGTCCAAATATTGCGTACCACACTCCGTAGGTTTTATCACCGTAAAGAATTTCATATTGTCAACAGAAGAGGTATTTCAGAAACACGAAAAGGAAAGCGTTTGGCGATTTTTTTTGTTCCAATTATTATTTATCTATGCCATACGAATGGAACATTTACTAATGCAATGGACAATGGACACTGCCCATGGTGTCCAGACCTATTATATTTTCGTTCCATCATTGTTATACCAATAACCAATATAAAGGTACGCAAGATAAGAGGGTAATCTAACTCCCCCCCCCCCCCCCCACACACCTCCTTTCCCTATTTAGTCAACCAAAGAACCTCCCTCGTGTTCCCTCAGCATCCCACAGGACCTCCTTGACCCAGGGTAACGCACCTCCTGCTTAGGGTTATGGTCTCCACTCCACTCCGCCCAAGATCATGGCTGGACCGAAGCCAAAATGAAGCCAAATGAAGCCAAATGAAGCGGGCTCCGTTGTAGTCCAGGTCACGAATCCGGGTCACGAATGCCCCTCTGCCCGTGGAGATGCCCTCGCTCGCCGGGGTGTCACGGTAGGATCACCAGGATAAGGATAAGTATGCGGCGCAAATAGTGGTACATGAAGATGAGTGAAGAGTAAAGAGTGCAGCAGACGGATAAATGTACAACTCTTGGCAAGTTGACACTTATTGAATACAATAATTTGCTTCACTCTAACAAAAAAAATAGTGGACTATGTTAATGCATTGCCAAAGTACTCGACAGGCAACATTGATTTATGACTCGTGACAAAAAAGGAACAAAAAAAAAAAAAAAAAAAGATCACTGTCATATACGAAAACATGTTTAACGCTACTAGAACACAGTTATGCCTCACGAAATAGGGACTATATGCCGAAAAAGCATGTCCTAACTCCTTTTACGAAAACGAAAATTGAAGCAAACTACACCATCTTACTTTTGTTCTCTCTGTCTATCTGTCTGTCCGTCCGTCCAGACACACACACACACGCACACACACACGGTTCGAGTTTAGGAATACACATATTTTTTGAAGCTGTGTGAAATAGGCATTTGACCATACATTGAACATATGAAAGTGTATAGAACAGTTTTTCACGCCCAGCAAAAATCTACAAATATACGGACGATATGGCGCTAGTACTCGCACACAAACCAGGGCCAGGTAGCATCTCACTAAAATATTTTCCGTGGAATTGGATGATCCCTTGAGTCGTATCTCAACGAAGAAGCGAAATGGTTTACTGATAACTGAAGTAGTCAAATGAGTAAGATCGCAGAAAAGACGTTGGAGCCTAATAATCGGACCAAATTGCACTTTGTATTTGGATTCACTAACTAAAGTGAGAATCTCCCTACAATGTCAGAGAGAGATTTTAACAAGAAAGTTCACGAAGATGTTAAATGTTCACAGAATGACAAACCTATGTCAGCTGTACCTCCCTGTCTTAGACATTTCAAGCGCAGGTATGTAATTATCTGTATACATTGTCATATCCTCAGCCATGACAGTCTGACAAGCGTCACTCGTTAGTGCATCGGATTATTTACAGTTCTGACAACTGTGGTGTTAAAATTCTAATGATTTGCCACATGGGGTTACGTGTCCTTTCATTCATATTATCATTACTAAACCTTTTTAAACATAAAACGACAAAACCCCCCAGCAAACTCTACAATATAAACCGCAAATCACCCAGTGTAAAACAAGACATATCTACAGAAGAGAAAACAAACAAACAAAAAGAAGACAAAAACCCACAACGTAGCACAATCGAAAAAACAACAAACACAAAACACACAATAAAAAAAACAACAACATGTTAACGATTTCCCCGGGCGTTCAGAGAAGAACCAGTCAAAGGTCAGCACTTAAGGAGTCCTCGTAGGAACTCCATTCCTCTGGTTCCAACCCGCTTGTTTGACGACGGGGAAAGAGGCAAACATCTTGGGAACCAATTTAGGTCCAGGAGACACATTCGAGATAAAATAAGTTAGGTTTTGAATGCCGCTGACGAGTCTTTTCAGCTCGAGAAATGTTCTTAATAAAGTTAAGCAAATAGTCATCCTTGTTAATTATAAAGACATTCAGACGTAAACAAACTCGCCGGAAGACACACACTGATACACTGATATATATATATGTGGGTGTGTGTATGTGTGCACACATAAATTTATATAAACATATATTCACACACACACACACACACACACACACACACACACACACACACACACACACACACATATATATATATATATATATATATATATATATATATATATATATATATAATATACATACATATGTGTGTGTGTGTGTGTGCGTGTATGTGTGTGCAAGGATGGCAATATTCATCATAATAATAATGAGGATGATGCTAATAATGATCATGATGATAAGTATAGTAGTAGTAATAATGTTGATGACGATGATTAAAATAATACTAATGATAATAATAACACTAATCATAATAATGGTAATGATAGTAACAATAATAATCATCATCATAATGAGGATAATGATAATGTGATAATAGTGATAATGATGATAATAAAAGCACTAATTATAATGATAATGGTAATGTTAAAAACAATAATAACGATGGTAATAAGATAATAGTAATGATAATAATGGTAATAATGATAATGATAACAAAGATAATTACAATACAATAAAGAGGAGATGATGATATTGGTAACAGGGATAATCAAAGTAATGGTTGAGAAAATAATGCAAAAAGGATGGCAATTGTTCAGAGTAAAATCGTTTCCAGTTTCAGTGTTTTGTTATAAAACAGACATTGCGAAAGTTACAAATTCTCGCACCAGTAATATTATTGCATTATCATCAACTCTAGTAAAACTATCATATACGAAATTATTTAATCTATCATCAATGTTTATTTCAATTTGGAATGTAGCAAAGAAACATTTTAATTTGCCACAGCATTTGCGAAGCTTATATTCATTTTCTGCGAACATGTAGACAACTTGTTTTATCAACATACTACCTCTTGCTAAGTCACAGAAATATTTCACTCCCTATGCGCTTTGTTTGACGACTTTTAGATCAGTGACAAAGGAAATTTATGGATAACCAAATGTGTGTGTGTGTGTGTGTGTGCATGTGTCAGTGTGTGTGTATGTATGTGTCAGTGTGTGTGTGTGTGTGTGTCAGTGTGTGTGTGTGTGTGTGTGTGTGTGTGTGTGTGTGTGTGTGTGTGTGTGTGTGTGTGTGTGTGTGTGTGTGTGTGTGTGTGTGTGTGTGTGTGTGTGTGTGTGTGTGTGTGTGTGTGTGTGTGTGTGTGTGTGTGTGTGTGTGTGTGTGTGTGTGTGTGTGTGTGTGTGTGTGTGTGTGTGTGTGTGTGTGTGTGTGTGTGTGTGTGTGTGTGTGTGTGTGTCAGTGTGTGTGTGTGTGTGTGTCAGTGTGTGTGTGTGTGTGTGTGTGTGTGTGTGTGTGTGTGTGTGTGTTTGTGTGTGTGTGTGTGTGTGTCAGTGTGTGTGTGTGTGTGTGTGCTTTCATAATAGTCTCAGTCCTTTCAAGTACATTAGTAAGTAAAGGAGCCGAGTACTTCATGATCTGGGGTATTTAAGACGATGGTATTTAATAAGGGGTATTTATTTAATAAGGGGTATTTAATAAGGTCTTGAGACTATGTTAGTTTTAATATCAATGATGTGACTTCCAAGGTATTTTTGAGTGTTATTTCCTTAGTGTTGGATTCGAATGTGAATTTCCGCTTAAAAATTCAAGACTCAAGATGTTTTTACTTTTCCCTCTGTTTGAGTTAGAGTGAATTTTATCTCAGAGTGACAGAATATCTACTAGGGTGCGGGAGATACACGTTCCACTGATGCAAATTTAATTTCACCGTTTTCCTCAAGTGCTTTGTACTAGAGAAACTTATTTACTTTACTGATTGCTGTTGCTCTGTCTGCTCTGTCGAAAGTGTGGCTCAGTATGCAGTCATCTGCATATGTAAATGAAGTTGATAGTTCCTGTGGGACGGAGGTTCCCAACTTTTTTTTTTGTGTGTGTGTAATTTTGCTCTTCGTCTAGTTCACACTTCACAAAGTCCCTCTCCATGTTAACAAGTAAAGAAAAGGAAGAAAGAAGAAGAGAGAGAGAGAGAGAGAAAACAAAACAAAACAAAAAACAAACAAACAGAAAAGCCACACACATAATAACTGAGACTTAAACGTGGATATATATATTTTTTTACGTACACATCATATCATATATATTTATATTTTTTCTATCTATATTTTATCATTCTCCCTTTAAGAAACAAACCCCCAGGAACACCGAAATCCCCCCCCCCTCCCAGGTAAATTTAAATTTACAGCAGTATCATTTACACGAGATTTTTTCCTGTAATCGAATGGCGGGAAAATTACTGATTATTGTAGTTTTAAATTTCGCCTTTAAATATTGTGTTTCACTTTTATTGGCATTATGGGAATTTATTTGTTAGAAATCAGGATACCTCGCAAAAGATATATACATATATGTAGGTATATGTATACATACACACATGCATATATATATATATATGTATATATATATATATATATATATATATATATGTGTGTGTGTGTGTGTGTGTGTGTGTGTGTGTGTGTGTGTGTGCCCGTATGTGCGATAGAGGTGACAAGCACGTGAAATATCCGTGTCGGTTATCAAGAACCCAAACAAAATCTTACAGTGTATAATTATAAGCGGGTAATAGCGCCGGATAAGTTTTCCTGGACGCGAATTTCCCTTGGCCCCAAAGCACCTAACTAATATAACTTACAGCTCTTTGAACTCGAGACTTGACGGCGAAGCAAAGGTAGGCTGAGGGAATTTATATCTTGCAAGACCTTTCACTCAGGCTGCAGGAGCATTATCCTAGCATTAGGCTAAGTTGAGCTGACTGGGGACTGGTTAGGCTAGATTAGATGATATGACTGGGTTACGTTAGGTTAGATATGGCTTTTGAACTTTGCTTTCGGTTATTTCCAGGCAAGAATTGGAGGTTTTGAAGAGGCTAGACCAGTAATAAGAGCGAAGACGACGGTCGTTTTGTGCCTGGTGAGACGGCACAGAAAGACGAGTACAATCAGTTAGATTAAGTTAGATTCTAGGATCGACTTGGTGGTGAGGCGAAACAGAAAGACGAGTACAATCAGTTAGATTAAGTTACATTCTAGGATCGACTTGGTGGTGAGACGGCACAGAAAGACGAGTACAATCAGTTAGATTAAGTTAGATTCTAGGATCGACTTGGTGGTGAGACGACACAGAAAGGCGAGTACAATCAGTTAGATTAAGTTAGATTCTAGGATCGACTTGGTGGTGAGACGACACAGAAAGGCGAGTACAATCAGTTAGATTAAGTTAGATTCTAGGATCGACTTGGTGGTGAGACGAAACAGAAAGACGAGTACAATCAGTTAGATTAAGTTAGATTCTAGGATCGACTTGGTGGTGAGACGGCACAGAAAGACGAGTACAGTCAGTTAGATTAAGTTAGATTCTAGGATCGACTTGGTAGTGAGACGAAACAGAAAGACGAGTACAATCAGTTAGATTAAGTTAGATTCTAGGATCGACTTGGTGGTGAGACGGCACAGAAAGATGAGTACAATCAGTTAGACAAGTTAGATTCTAGGATCGACTTGAATGAGGTTGCATTACTGATTGCTTCTTCTCAAAGTCAAAATGGTTGAATTTAAAGACACACATTTAGCGACATCTTGCTATCGAGGGGATGATTAGCTAGGTATTATGAAGACAGGGATGCGATGTGTGCATAACATAGCCGGATGCAGTCTGTCTGTCTGCCATCAGAGTTACAGTGTTATTTTGATGCGACAAACACACAGGAGGGTGAAATACGGTCTTTCTCGAGATGATGAGAAGACAGCAACATTTCTGGAGGTTGCGAAATATATTGAAGAAAAGGGCGGCGAGTAGATCACCATAAATGATCCAATTTACCTTGTGAACATGGATGATATGGTTGCGCTCACATGGAGATGAGCCATGAGCTACTTCAGTGATGTAAAACTACTGTGAGAGACAAACAAACACAGCTGCAGCGAAGAAAAGCTTGTGCAAACACAGCAAATACGATCTAGGCATCGGGAGACCCTGTGAATCATAACCACAGTTTGATTATAAGAGGCTGTCGTCAGAAATCATACGGATATTTCTCGGTTGTACTTAGAACTACTATTTTCTGCGACCAAAACATAAGCCAGAGTAATGGCAATTGAACGAGCAATGATGTAGGCAGACGAACCAAGAGTTATTTTGACACCACTTAAGTTCGTGTTGGGCATGTAACTACCTTAACACTTTGTATTTCATGGACACCCGTTATGACATGCGGTTCACTGCTCAAACTTGAAGGTACAACAGTTCGAGCGAATTGCAGATAAGTTCCACAAAACAGATTCCTGACCTAATGGCAGTTTTTTCCAATATGTGGCAGACATTGTTGACCACAGCATCAGTACGCTTGTTGGGTATGGTGTAATCCACAGTATGGTGACTGATTAGGGCCAAAGATGGACTTCTTTCGTTACATCGGACGCCCAAGAGCCTTATCTGGGTTTAAACACTACTGATACTAACAAATGTGTTTAATGTCTACTTATAACAGCCATTTGAAAGTCCAGAGCAGACAAGCCAGACTTTGTTGATACCATTGGGGTCTTAGCGAGTCTTATGTCTCTAATACATGTAATGTCAGCCAACATGTCTTGGACGGTGGGGCACTTATTTAACACATCTCTTGGCTCCGTGAATATAAAGACATAGTCCAAGAGTGTGCATATTATTCATGGAAGAAGTTTGTGTCAAGGTTTTCGTCATATTTGAGTAATTTGAAAATCAGAACTCGAAAGACATGGCTGGCCGCAAATGGTCAAAAGGGAGCCCTGGTGCGACTGTGTCACTTGCAACCTGTATGGTTGTCATAAAACCGAAGGAACGGCTTATGGTTAACAGGTAGTGATCTATTTTTTCTGCAAAGAGAAGACCTATAGAAGGTACACTGAGAGACATAACCTGCCTTTGGAGAAGCCGATGATGACACTGCACAATATTGCATTTTCATTGCTGATATTTTTTTCTTTCCTTTTTTGAGGAGGAAATGCAATTATCATGTACAACATTTTATACAGTTACACAGCCCCGATATATATTTAAACAAACGTTTGTTTTAGTAAAATCATATTTGTGAAATAATACTTATACAATTCCATAGGGTCATTCTTCTCTCATCCAAAACATATTGCAGAGGCGAAATCCAATGAATTTGATTTCGTTGCAAATCTCATGAGGTTCACACATGGACCACATGGTGAACTCGAGCATCCCTTCTGATTCATGACAGTTTTTTTTTTTTTTTTTTAAAAAAAAAAAAAAAAAAAAAAAAAAAAAAAAAAAAAAAAAAAAAAAAAAAAAGAAAAAAAAGTTTATGTAATGGTTTTAGGAGAATGATAATGGAAAAAAAAAAGTTGGGGTAACATTTTCGACAAGGGAAAAGTGAGCATTATATCTCATAAGCCATTATCATATTACATTTCCGTCGACACTGTTTTTCAGCGAAAAAAAAAGAAAAAAAAAAGTCACATCAGCATTCCCTTCCGTAAAATACACACGTGAAAGTAATTAGTGACTCAGTCGTCAGTCTCGCAACTTTTGATGCGATGAATAAAATTTCTATTTTCATTGGACAGTGTTATGTGAACGTCATGACTGGAAGTTGTTTGCGAGTTGTTCGTAAGCTCGTGGCCTAAATATTACGTTTTTTTTTGTTTGTTTTTTTAATCTTTACGTTAAATGGCTTTGTTATATTTTCTCTATGGCAAAACACATAACACATGTGCATATATGTGTACACACACACACACAAACACACACACACGCGCACACACACACACACATATACATATATAGACACACACACACACACACACACACACACACACACACACACACACACACACACACACACACACACACACACACACACACACACACACACACACACACACACACACACACACACACACACACACACACACACACACACATATATATATATATATATATATATATGTATGATAGTATATATGTAATCTATTTCAGATATCTTATCTATAGGTAACCTTGTTCATTGCTAATCACAACGATCCATGCATGACGGCCGAGAAAACCGCTAGGCCTACACACTTACATCATTAATCTATAAGCATTTGAAAGGAATCAACTTCAACGAAACCAAAGGAAACTTTCCAAATAAAGACTTTACTTAGAATCGAGAGCGACGACGAGGGAAACCAGTCAGATTTCCCCCTGAACTTTCCATCACTTTAATTGCAATAAGAGACTCTGAAACGCCGCTCAATTCAGATCGGAAATCAGGGTGACGTGGTGGTGTCTGGAGCCGCATATTGCACAATCGACAACAAAAACAACGATATTTAGCGACAGTGATGATTAGAACGATGGCAGTGATGACGTTAAACAAAAGAAGGTAGTATGATATTCTAATGCTGTTCCTCCGCATGAGGTTAGACCAAAACGTAAACCTTAATTAATAAGTTTAGCAAAACCCGATGAACCAACCTTTTTTCACAGCGCTGACAGATTCTTATTCATTCGAGAGGTTTCTTCGCCAGGATGAGATTAACGTCTCGTCTCTTCCCTATTCTAGACTTCGAGAAATGGTAGAGGAAAGCCATTAAGTTTCTGACTGCTTTAAGTCGATCGCAAGACTGCTAGACACTCAACACACGACTTGAGATTTCGCGGGAAAACATTTTCTCTTTGTTATTCGAGTCTTTCGCTAACAGCTGAAGACACTGGCATGATGGAATCGTTATTGTTATCTGTGTTATGAATATTCATATCATCTGTTCTTGATTATCCTATACCTTCCCTTTTGGCGACCTTTACTACTGTTGGTATTGAGAAATTACTCTTGCGTATAAAAGAGTGATGTTTGATGTGATGATTCCTATAGATGCAGTGTTATTTCACTTTCCGTTCGGTATTCTGGTATGAGGTATGAGGTGGTTTATATATATATATGCGCTGATATATTTACCGAAAATAATAAAAGCGCTCGAGTGAGATTTTCTAATGAGATGATATGTGTTGACAGTGTTCATAAAAAAAGTTATATTGTTAACGTGATCATTCATGTTTTAGTGCAATGGTGATCCTCAAATTGACCGTGTGATGAGATTTGAATGTTGTGATGAGGCGAGATGTGAAGGCAAGTCTTTTTGCTGATGATGTATAACTGTAGCATTCAGATTAATGGGACATTGAATCCTGGTAATCCAAGCGTCGATAATTAATGATGGTGACCCTTGCTTTGATTGTAAATCGCTTCAATAATAGCTTAATCAACAACAACAAAAAATCCAACGTCCCGCAACAGATTAATGATTCAATCTCCCGCGCGCGCTCAATTTAAAAGAGAAAAAAAGAGAGAAAGAAAAAAAAAAAGAAGAGAGAGAGAGAGAAAAAAAAAAAAAAACAGATGATAGAAATATTCACCGGAATCAGATCAGGCACTAAACGAATTATCCAAAACAATTTAAACTCGTCTCAACTCTGCAAATTAAGGGGAATTTTTTTCCCCCGAAGAATCGCGGAGATTTGCGCCTCGATAGCGAAATGTCTTAAGAGAAACCAATTTGGGGGGAAGAACGACCCCCCCAATCTGCCGTTCTCCCATCTCCTTTCCCACCAGCTGATGGTAAACGCAATCTTTTTGTTAAGGCAGGTATCACAAGCAGCGCTGTGGTCCCTGCAACACCTCGGAATTTTCCTTTCTACAGGGCCATGCATCCGGATAGTTCGTCTTGCAATGGTTCATATTCCTTGTGCATTGTTGTACTATGTTAATGGACGTTGTGTCTCTAGCTTTTACATCTAATTCAAGGAAATCTGCAAACTTGCTTTTACATCTAATTCAAGGAAATCTGCAAACTTGCTTTTACATCTAATTCAAGGAAATCTGCAAACTTGCTTTTACATCTAATTCAAGGAAATCTGCAAACTTGCTTTTACATCTAATTCAAGGAAATCTGCAAACTTGCTTTTACATCTAATTCAAGGAAATCTGCAAACTTGCTTTTACATCTAATTCAAGGAAATCTGCAAACTTGCTTTTACATCTAATTCAAAGAAATCAGCAAACTTGCTTGTGCATTTTTCTCGACACAGTATATCAACAAGGTGGACCAATGCAGCAACACATGTCATATAGAAATATAAATACCTATCTGGAATGAACTCTCTCAACGTAACAACAACAACAACAACAACAAAACAAGACTAGATCACCACAACCCACTAAAAGGATTATCTAATCATCACCTACATTAGCTTCACGAAAATTACCCACAAACTCTTCCTAAATCATGAAAGCGATGTCTTACAGCTCTTGTCCCTATGTGAACGATAGAGTATTACAGCTGTAAATGTCTCTCTGGTATGACCTCGATCCCACTCTCTTCAGGATTGTCTACTCAGATATCTGCACAAACTTCATGGAAGTTACTCTCACATACAATCCACAAAATATGACAGTGAGGGTTTACTGAAATTCACTCTCAGCACTCGGTTGGAAGTGGTTGTCATTACATCATCTTCATTATTGTTATCATTATCAACATTATTATAATCATCATTATTATTGTTATCTTGATTATTGTTACTATTGTTATTATCATTATCATTATTATCATTATTATTATTATTATTATTATTATTATTATTATTATTATTATTATTATTATTATTATTATTATTATTATTATTATTATTATTATTATCATTATTATCATTATTATTATTAATATCATTATTATCATCATCATCATCATTATTATTATTATTATTATCATTATTATCATCATCACCATCACACCATAACCATAATCATCCTCATCCTCCTCATCATCACCATCATCATTTTTATTTTCATCACTGCCATTGCCATTAAAATCATCAACACTGCATTAATATCACCTTCATTACTACACCACCACACCAACCAACACCTCCTTATACACCACGGGGTTTCACGAGCTAGAAAACCGAAAACTTAGCACAAAGAACATTGGGAATATTATGTTCTTTCGCACAATACTGTGTATTTCATGCAGTATTGTTTGGGGTTTTCGTGTTTATTTTATCAATATTGTTATGGTTGTGATTATTATTATTTTCGTTATCGTTATTGTTGGTGTTATCATTATTATCCTATGATTGTTAATGTTGTTGTCATTATTATTATGATTGTTAATATTGTTGTCCTTATTAGCATTAATTGTTATCACTATTGATATTATTATCGATATTATTATTATCATTATTATTATCCTTATAAGCATTATCATCATCATCATTATTACCAATTATTATAATTATCATCATCATCATTATTACCAGTTATTATGACTATAATAATTATCATCACCAACATCATATCATCATATCATCAGCATTACTAATATCATTTCTACTAATACTACTACCACTTATAATTATCATTACCACAATCACCACCATCATCATCATCATCATCACCATCACCATCATCATCATCCTCTTTCATTATATCGCAAAGTAACTTCGAAGATCTTATTTTCATATTGATCTCTTGTCACCCTGTTAACACATTCTATAATCATTAACGAGAGAATTTTTATCATAATCACTAGTGCAATTGCAGAGGAAACGCAGGGTAATGAATGCAATATCAGAAAAATAAATGATAAATGATACCACAGCTACTGCTATTCCTTATACTTTTATTTGTGATAATTATGATTATCATTATCATTATCAGTATTAGGTTATCATCCTGTTCCTATTAGTAATGTTATTTATGATGCTGGAAATTATAATTATAATCGTATAATTATAATTCTAACAATACGTTCATAGTTATGATACTGATAACAATAACAGTGATAGTAATCACGATTACTATCATTATTGTGAATATAATTTTTATCTATTGATCATCATTATTGCCATCATATTCTTATCATCATCATCATCAGTAATACTATTGCGACTATTCTCGTTATCAACATCACAATAAGTGATCTCAATTTCAAAACAACAAGCTTTGTAAACTTCAAAATAATAATCAGTTGAAAGTTAATACATCAAGAATAGGACGAGAACACAATACTTTTTTATTAAAAAAACACTATGATACTTTTAGAAATCATTATAATATGCTCCCATTTATAAAGCGTTATAACACTTTCTCATTCAGAAAGCACTATTATATTTTTAGAAACCATTGCAATACTTTCTCCTTTAGAAACCACTATGGTACTTTCTTACTTAGAAGTACCATAGTACCACTATGGTACTTCTTTCTCATTTAAGAACCACAATACGTTAACTTTCTCAATTAGAAACCAGTATGACACTTTCGAAAACCACGTTAATACTTTCTCATTTAGAAACCACTATAATACTAGTGATACTTATATAGAAACCCCAATAATACTTTTAGAAACCGCTATAATACTTTCTTATTTAGAAACCAAAATACGTTAACTTTCTCAATTAGAAACCACGTTAATACTTTCTCATTTAGAAACCACTATGATACTATTGATACTTACATAGAAACCCCAATAATACTTTTAGAAACCG
>BOPN01002928.1:37500-42500 GCA_017312705.2 Penaeus japonicus | reverse complement strand
TTGTTAGTCCCCTCTCAGCCACACTGTACAACATACTCGTCGCAGTTCTTGGTTGGCACGGGGTTGAGTGGCTGGACTGTTTGCCTCGCGGTGGAAACCTCTGTTCTGCCGCTCGCGTGTTTCCCTCGTTCGCTAAAGGTAATAGGAATAAGAACTCTACTCGGAATAAATACGGGCTCCTAGGTTCAATGGCGATTTTTGTTCTGCTTTGGTGTCGTATTGTCATGATAAAAATACTGAAGCTGATTTTGTAATAAGGATGAAAGACAGATCGATGTGGAATGAGCATAGGAAATGGATATACTTTTTTTCCCTTTTTTTATACATACAGCCTCGCTTTCCACTTGATTTTCAGAAGAAAAACACACACACACACACACAAGCTGGTATTGTTAGTCCCCTCTCAGCCACCCTGTACAACATACTCGTCGCAGTTCTTGGTTGGCATGGGGTTGAGTGGCTGGAAGGTTTGCCTCGCGGTGGAAACCTCTGTTCTGCCGCTCGCGTGTTTTCCTCGTTCGCTAAGGTAATAGGAATAAGAACTCTACTCGGAATAAATACGGGCTCCTAGGTTCAATGGCGATTTTTTTTTTCTGCTTTGGTGTCGTATTGTCATGATAAAAATACTGAAGCTGATTTTGTAATAAGGATGAAAGACAGATCGATGTGGAATGAGCATAGGAAATGGATATAGCAAGTATTAAACATATCTATACACATAGGTTTGCTGTCATTCTTTAATTCTTATCATGAGCTGATTATTTATTATTATTATCATTATTATTATTATTTTATTTTATTTTTTGTTTTACCTTAAATACGTTTACTGTTTGAATTTGGTGTTTAGGAATGGCTTTGAGGGGTTCATGAATATCTACTTTTTAAAAAGACGATAAAACTATTTACAGAACTTAGACACCTCCTCTTTATAAATCCGATACACCTTATTCTTCTTAAAAGCAAAACAAAAATACTCCTAAAATAAAGGAACCACCAAACTCAATAACAACAATATACCAATACATCCTACCATCTTTACAAATGACCGACTTCTTATCGCTCCTATTAAAATCTGCCAGAACTCTCTCTCACACGAAGGACACGAGAAGTAATAACACAATCACACACACACACGTTTTACGAGGTGAATGTGAACCCCGACTTTATACGTTTTCCATTCATTCCCAAAGCCCGGATGACAATCCACGATAAATCTAAGTAATTGCCGAAGTAAACTGTGGAGTAACACCGCTCGCTCCCCCCCAACGATTTTGGATTGGCGTGAGATTAGTCTATGAAACTGTTCACACCTTCCTGGATTAGAGAAATTGTCACAGTGAGTTGGATCTTTCTCTTGCTTGAAATCGAGATTCTAGGTAGCTGGTATAGCGACGGGCCGAAAAATCTATAATCTAGATAGCTGGTATAGTGGTAGGCTAAACAATCGAGAATCTAAAAGGATGGCATACAGGCAGGCAAAAAATGGAGAATCTGGATAGCTGGTATAGAGACAGGCCGAAAAATATATAATCTAGATAGCTGGTATAAGGACGGGCAGAAGAATCTGTAATCTAGATAGCTGGTATAGGGACAGGCCCAAAAAATCTATAATCTAGATAGCTGGCATAGTGACAGGCCGAAAAATCTACAATCTAGATAGTTGACATAGGGACGGGCCGAAAAATCCATAATCTAGATAGCTGGCATAATGACAGGCCGAAAAAAAACTATAATCTAGATAGCTGGCATAATGACAGGCCGAAAAAAAACTATAATCTAGATAGCTGGCATAATGACAGGCCGAAAAAAAAAATCTAAATAGCTGGCATAATAACAGGCCGAAAAAAAAACTATAAACTATATAGCTGGCATAGTATAGTGATAGCTGGTACTGTGACAGGCCGAAAAATCGAGATTCTAAAAGGACGCACAGCGATAGGCCTAATAGCAGGCCGAAGAAAAGATATTTTATAAATACGGAACACATGGAAGCCGGAAAAAAAAACGAGAATAAAGAAAGAAGATGTAATGGAACACCTGAAAATTGAGACCGTAAGAAAACGAAAATATGTTTTCAATTTTCCTCCATCCGTAACACTTTATACAGGTACTTATTAGCAGTGACTGATATAAAAGACAGTTTGCAAAGAAAAAAAAGAAAAGAAAAACAAAAATTGGAAATCGAAAGATGAAAAAGATGAAGAAATACACATCCAATATCCAGGAGGATAATCTCCCTCCTGGCAACTTTTATTACTGAGGAATATTCCAGAGTACTCCTGAGATTCCCACCTTCTGGAAGGTTCTCGAGATAGGAGTTCTACGAGATCTTGTATTTTGTTATGATTAGGAAGGAGGGTGTGTTCGCGTTCATGTTTGGTTTCATGTGTATTTATATATATATATATATATATATATATATATATTCATATATATATTATATATATATATATATATAGAGAGAGAGAGAGAGAGAGAGAGAGAGAGAGAGAGAGAGAGAGATATAGATAGATAGATAGATATACATATGTATGTATGTATGTATGTATGTGTATATATGACTATCAGTGTGTGTGTATGAATATATATATATATATATATATATATATATATATATATATATATATATATATATACATATATATATATATATATATATATATATATATATATATATATATATATATATACATACACACATATGTATGTATGTACACACACACACACACATACACACACATGTATATATACATATGTACACACATATATATATATATATATATATATATATATATACATATATATATATATATATATAATATATATATATATATATACCATCAATTATATCATTATTGTTATCATTGTCTTCTTAGAAATTGTAAACTTTTGTAAACTCATATTCAAAAAATTACTCAACATATTTACGGGTCTTGGGTATCATCTATATCATTTTGTTATGGCAGAGTTTAAGAAGAAGCAATAAAAAAAAACATTACAGAATATATATTCTCATTTACGATTGAAACATTTGAAATTCATGAAAAGATACAGCCGATTTTAAATCTTGGGTCTGTAAACACTGTTGCAAATATTCATGAATTGTAGCCAGTTTGTGTTTCTATATTCTTTTTTTTTTTTTTTTTTTTGTCAAATGAAATTGTTTCTGCATGGGTTGTTTGTCTAATTTCCGCGGAAATTTTTTTTTTTTTTTTTTTTTTTTTTTTTTTTTTTTTACCTTAACATATCTAGGCAATTAAAGTTAGCGAAAAGACATAATAATATGAAACAACGTGTTTTATCTCGAAACATGAACTGCACTCTAAACATCATTACTTATCTTATCGCCATGCAAATATTTACAATTCCACTCAATCCAACACGAAACACACCTTAATACCCAAACGAAATCATCATTAATTAAATCCCAACAAACACTAATAATGATCACAATCTAATGACCCAAAGTAAATGACAATCTTCATATGGCTGCTGCAGCTTGCACAGCTTATTGCAGAATAAGACATTCGCTGATATTCCTCTTAGAATTGGCATTCAGAAACCCGGAGGCAATATTACCTAATAGCAACACACTATAAGCACTGACTTCCGGCTTCGGCCTCGGTCCTCGCTGCGCCGAGACCGAGCCAGTCGGATTCTGGCTTGTTCTTACTCCAACATATTCTGGCTTGTTCTTACTCCAACGTATTCTGGCTTGTTCTTACTCCATCGGATTCTGGCTTGTTCTTACTCCAACGTTATTCAATAAATGCTATGTTTCCTTTACGCTCTCGAGTCAAGCTCAACCTCTGTGTCGTCATCTTTTGGACCAATATTTATATTACGGATTAAGCTTGATATACAGAAACACACACAAATACACAATATGAAACGGAAGAAAAACAGTATGAAACAGAAGAAAATAAACAACATGAAACAGAAGAAAATGCACAATATGAAACCTAAGAAAATATACAACATGAAACAAAAGAAAATAAACAATATGAAACAAAAGAAAATAAACAATATGAAACAGAAGAAAATAAACAACATGAAACCTAAGAAAATATACAACATGAAACAGAAGAAAATAAACAATATAAAACAGAAGAAAATAATCATGAAACAGAAATAAACAAACAACATGAAACAAAAGAAAACAAACAAACAACACGAAACAGAAGAAAACAAAAACAATAAAAAAAAAAACTCAGACAAACATCAATCCAAAAACCAACACATCAATCAAAAAATTTCCAAACCAGCCCACCATTAAAAAAAAACCCTTTATTGCACTCGTTACTAACCCTTCATCGAATATGCAAGCTTGGTAATGAAGATTAAACCCTTGAAATAGCTTCATATCACTTTATGTCCGAATGTGATTACATGTATACCCAGAGCATGCAGTGTATAAACGCGTAAAACATTGGGCTTGGGTAAATGACTCTAGAATAATTACACTAAGTGATTCTGAGACCGAGAGGTATGTAATCTGGGACACTCTAAGGTAATGTTCTGCACAATGAGAGAAACAGAGAAGCATGAGAGAGAGAGAGGGAGAGAGTTCTGGCTTGTTCTTCCCCCAACGTATTCTGGCTTGTTCTTCCCCCAACGTATTCTGGCTTGTTCTTGCTCCAACGTATTCTGGCTTGTTCTTCCTCCAACGTATTCTGGCTTGTTCTTACTCCATCGTGTTCTGGCTTGTTCTTCCTCCAACGTGTTCTGGCTTGTTCTTCCTCCATCGTGTTCTGGCTTGTTCTTCCCCCAACGTATTCTGGCTTGTTCTTCCTCCAACGTATTCTGGCTTGTTCTTCCTCCAACGTGTTCTGGCTTGTTCTTCCTCCATCGTGTTCTGGCTTGTTCTTGCTCCAACGTATTCTGGCTTGTTCTTGCTCCATCGCATTCTGGCTTGTTCTTACTCCATCGCATTCTGGCTTGTTCTTCCTCCAACGTATTCTGGCTTGTTCTTCCTCCAACGTGTTCTGGCTTGTTCTTCC
>BOPN01002927.1:159706-167206 GCA_017312705.2 Penaeus japonicus | reverse complement strand
ACATAGATATATAAAGAAAAAGCTATTTTATGCATAAAAAAATATAAGTACATTTTACATCAGATCTTATCTTGATATCACATTGAAATAAAGCTACAAATAACAAAATACAGCAATCTTCAAATGATATTCAGTATTAAAATGATAAAATTTCTATAAAATCAACAATATCAAAAGAATAGCTTTAAACTTTCCAATAAAACTCATTGAGATTCAGCTAGTTTTTGGTTCTTATTAGAAATAATATGTATGTGCAATGTAAACAATAACTGATCATATAATTCACTGGAATTCATCACTCTTTCTTTGTCACACCAATGGGCTTAAAGATGTCTTTATAAGACCACAATACAAATACTTATATATAATATTGCATGCAATATATTCATATAAATGAACAATTTGGTGTTGTATTCATGCCAAGCTATTCCATAGGCAAACCTAGCAATATAACATACTTCAGCAATTTCCGTCTATAGTGGAATTATCAAAAAATTGCAGAGCCACCAAGCACTGCTACTAAAGCCTTTATTCCAGTCCATCAGTGTTGAATATAATTCCTTTTAATATCCTTTTGATATCCTTTGAATATCCTTTTACATCCATTTTAATATCCTTTTATTATCCATTCTCTTCTTTTTGGGGGGCAAAAATATCCACAGTAGTAACCACAATATGCTTTTATCGTCCCCTTTGCTGAGTTGCACTGAAATGACTTTACAATACTGCACTACCTTAATATAAAGCCAATATACAGTAATCAAACCATCTTATAAAATCTTTTAGTCTACTGATTATCACAAAATGTGTATCAATGTCTCTTCTTCAAAATCTATATTATCAAGCTACTACTAGTTCCTTATCTTAAAATTCCCTTTCGGCGCTTTGCACATGCAGGGATGAAAAGAGGAATGAGCAGCTGATGCCATTCATCCAATCCCATATCATGTCAATAAAATACTAAGTTATAAAAATGAATAACTATGAAAAAAGACCAGTCTCTCTCTTTTTCTATAGCTACTATACAAAATGTCAGATCAAATTAACCACACAAGTCTATATTCGCAAATTATGCAAGCACTAACATTATAATTTTGAATCATGTCAGCACTTACAGTTGAACTTATAACATTTAAAATCACCATAGAAAGATTATAAATGATATCTTCCTTTCCACTTCCCCAATTTCATATTTGTTCCCAATTCCACACCCTATGAGCCCAATAATCCCTCCTGCCCTAGACACTTAAATTCTTACCCATTAACACCCAATCCCTTATTCCTCACTCTGAACCCGACATACAATTAATAGTTTTTTGTTCTTACTTACTAAAGTTTTTTATTCTGATACAAAAGCCTTTTGTCAACTACAGTATCCTTATTATATGATGACCAAGAAATGGCCAAAAAGATAAATACAAATATCTCCAGTTTAAAAAAATGGAAATGAAATACTCCAGCAAAAGGTGACAAGTAGCACATTATGCTCTCCTTAATCACAACACCAATTACAACCATTAATAAGTAAAAAAATATAATGAAATAATATCTATAATATCAATATGAACAACTTATCTGTAAATCAGACATTCTGTTCATTACTACAAAAATGCATTATCATAATATATTAAGTAAATCAAGAATGATGCCTTTATCTTTTTACTGCTCAAAAAAAGCTTCAAATGAGAAAAACTAATCATCGGCAAACATTTCCTAAAATTACTATTTTCAAAATTTTCTTATTATTGTCAATAGTCATTGGTATTTCCTGCTAGAAAACTCCCTACCAAATTCTTCAGATTTATCTCTTCCAATTAAAACTAGTCAGATAAATTATGTAAAAGCTGCAATATAGCATTACATTAGTACTTTCACAGCATCTGGCCATCACTTTCTTACTTTGTGGACATTTTAAATTTGAGAGTTTTCCTTCGATGAATGCAAAGCTTTCTTTGAAAAGTATTGAGACTATGTGAGAGTTAAAATATATTTTACTTTTGAGTGGTAAGACTATATACTCCTTAATGTTAACCTAAAACACATTGTTAATTTTCTACCGACTCAAGATCATTTAGATATTGAAAGATTTGCTAAAAAAACAGTCACTGATGGTAAGAAAGGGATAAAAAGTGAATCTGCTGAATGGCTGAAGTTGCAAATAATCTGACCACAATACTCACAAAGGCTTTGCAATGGTAGCTTAATATCACACTCCATAAAGGCTTAAATGGCAATTTTTTTCCCCCCTAAGATTTGAATATAGATGTTGATGTGAGATTCTCCTTTTACAAAATTCTAATGAGAATTTCTACATGAATAATACATATATTTTAGAAAGAAAAAAATCCTTAACTAGATGAGAGGCATTTTATCTATGCTGCCTGCATTGTAAATTCTTTTGACAAGTAATAAGAAGAAGAAACAAAGAATATATATAAAACTCAGAACATATCTAAAAGTTGTTCTGGACTTTCTTTACCTACTGATTCATAAAAATTCAAAAAGGTAAATAAAAGCCTAACAATATATTTCCTGTCTTTGGTAACCTTCTACTTGTGCAGCATTTCATTAGCCTTGAAACACTGTTTTCAAAAATAAAAAAAAATCTATTCATATTCAAGTATTTGTGTTATTTGCTTGAAACTGTAAGCACAATAATATATAAATCAGAAAAAATAATCATTGCACAAACTCTGAATCTGTGATGAACAATGTGATTATATTTTCTATAATGAAAAATATTAAAATAATGTTGATAATCATTTCTAAGATAACAAGAAAAAAATCAAATTAAGCTTCAGACCTAAAAACTTACAAACTTCCTTTTTCATCAGATCTTCAAAAGCTGGAATGGCAGACTCCTGATCTCTACATCGGGCAAATGTTAGAGTCCTTCTCCTGTGCACCTGGAGGATACTCAGCCTTCCTAAGGAGGCCCTCCTTGTATCCTCCATCCTTGGCGTAGTGTCCTTCGGGTCCATGAAGAGCATGCTCCTTGATGAATGTCTTTACCTCCTCATTATTCACA
Organism: Penaeus japonicus; assembly: GCA_017312705.2. NCBI lineage: Eukaryota > Metazoa > Arthropoda > Malacostraca > Decapoda > Penaeidae > Penaeus > Penaeus japonicus. The sequence goes on along the minus strand of BOPN01002927.1, from coordinate 164,178 downwards.
GTTGCCATCTCAAGGCTGCATCCCCATGCAACAAGTGCCAAGGGCTGTAACAAGGAATAGGCAGGCCATCAGAGCTGGTGTCAAAGACATGGCATTTGAATTAGAAATAGTTATTTTGTCTTTTATTTGAGACTCAGAAGTTTCCAATTTCCAGCCACATAGGGGAAACTGGAGTTTCCCAGAATCTTCAAGAATAATAACAGTGGTAACAGGTATCAATCATTTGCTCAAGAAAGCCTATCTTCACTTTATGCTATTTGGAACTTTATGTGAAAGTCATTAGAAAATACATTTATCACAGAACTCTGTATAAAAGTACCAGTAAATAAACTATACTGTTGTGTTCTAAATGTTACATCCTTCTGTTTTCCTTGCTAGAATTACAGGAGGAAGACAGAGGCCTCCATGACTAACTAGTTCTTCAGCTATATAAAATGCCTTCAAGCACCACATCTCTAACTACTAACTACAGGTTTTATAAAAATGTACCTTATTTCTTTCTAAATGTTCAGGTAAATTATGGTTTTGTCAAGAAGTGTAAGACACACTAATACTTTCAAATAAGTATCTTATCTATATGATTACAAATATCCTTGAACAAGCTAAATTCTGCATTATCTACATATATCTATATCTATATATTGCTTTAGGGAAAAAGTAGACAATTTTTTGAATGCGTGTATCAATACTACTAATATATCAACATGAATAGGGAGAGGAAACCATCCCAAAAATTTAATGAATTTAAGATTCCATAACTCCCTTGCTTTGGTCAAAATAGAAATACAAATTTTACCTCCCTGACCAGGACTCAAATGTTTGATCAATGGAGATGGAACTGTTTTCATTACATTTAGAAAGGCATTGGATGGGGCATGAACATTCCTTTCTTTCATACTTTTTTCTCATAAAAGTCAGAAACTTAACTAAAAAATATGTTTCTAATGTTTACAAAAATGCAAAATTTTGGAGGGCATTGAGTCACTTTTACAAGTTCCAAACGACAAGCCATTACAAATTCTGTTGTGTCTCTGACTCCAGGTTATTTCACAAGTTTTATTCAGAACTAAACCCCCATTACAGAAAAATAAACTCTAATGCTGATATGGAGTACACATACACTTTAATTTAATAGTTAGCACATTAAATTCAAAAGATCTATTTGCTATAATTGTGGCTAACCAAATTTTATACAAAGGTGATGCTAACAGAATGGCATCACCTTAACCCATTCACGCCGGTTGATGTGATAGCACGTATTGTGGTTTTCGCGTCAGACGCCCTGGACGAGCTATGAGGGGAAGCCACGCGCTCGGGTAGAGCGAGCGGGCAACCGAGGCTGGCGGCTTGTGCGCCCGAGAATCTCAAGGCGTTAGGCTTATACGTTCGAGAAGCCCGACTGCGCAAAGCCGGAACGGCCCCGGCGTGAATAGGTTAAACATTTTAAAAAGGTAAAAAAATGGTAGGGTATTTTCCTGTATCATTTTTGCTGCTGAGTAAGATATATGTAGTGTCATCTGATAAATCTGCTACTGTCTGGCAAATCTTAAAAAATTATGGTAATATGCATCATGCGGCAGCATCCGTGCAACTAGCACCAGACAGCTGGCCTACCGATGAACCATCACCAAATGTTTATTTATTCATTGTACAGAAGTATACACTGCAAAGAAGGCCCTACCCTCTAAACAATAAAAAAAATCTAAAAATGTACAATAAAAGAAAAGTTTATCCTCAATTTTCTCAAACCTTGATTTTTTAATTTCAGGCAAAGCTACTGGTTGCAAATTTGTTCTGATTTTGATTATTTTGGTTTCATATTGATTGGAAGGCCAATGTGCAATTCTTCTGGAGATATATTTTTTGACAGCAGTTATGATAACATGAAATAGCTAGCAAATTCAAAGAAATACCATATTAAAAACTGCAGATATGTTGTTTCTATCTCTCCTTTAAATTGCAAGGTGCTATCTCAAAAACCTAACCCATAGGTCTGCCAAAAGACAAAATAAAATAATTATTTGTCCACTTTTATGAACTCCTGGTGGTTTCGGAAGGTCACTATGAGAGTCCTCTTAATGAAACTCGATACTAGATGCATATCAAACATGAGTTTTAAGTCTCTATCTTATAACCCTGAAAATCTATTTAAAAAAAAGATAATATAATAAACAATTAAAAGATATAAAAAAGGAGATCCCCTTCAATACACTATCAATCTCCTATAAATGTTTGGAATTTAAACAGATCAGTGTCCAGTTTAAATGCACCCATCTTGAGATTCCTGACATTTATCAAAGCATGATGAGCAGGTAGATTTACACCAAAACTAAACAAGCCCACATGTCTGGTTATGACAAATGGCAGGAAGGCATCAAACTTTTCTAGTAAGATCCAGTTATAACAGAGGCAAAACACTTACTCGCTCCTTAGTAAGCAACGTGTACGGAGTTATAACATGCTTTCGGAAACAACCAGTCAGCACTTTGCGAAGATGATGCACCAGCATGGGCTCTGTGCATGGGTCATATAACATCACAATTCCTCCATGCTGAAAATACATTTTAATTAAAATTGTGATTTCATAAACATTAATGATCTTAACTTATATCAAAATTATACATAACAACCTAATGACAATGGATGGCATCTGTATATGCCATGCCAAGTGTAAGGCTATCCATTATGTACAATAGAGTTCTCAAGAGTTCTCAAGCTACAGCCATCTAAATTTGGCCTGAACTGTTAATCTTTTCTATGGTTTTAATGAAAAACTATAATCAGATTGTGCAAAATTAAAGAAAAGGGGGATACCACATCTTCCCCATACTTATAATCTTTATCTCCAAAGAGCAACACTGATATTTATCCCAGTACAGCAGCAAATGCACTCTGTTTCCTGATGCCATTGCAGTAATTTTTACTATCCTTAACAAAATATCCATTAAGTTATTCCTTTAAATAAAACTGTGTTCATAGAGTCACAAACAAGGAAACCAAAAAAGGATACAGAGATATTAAGGAATTAAATCAGTAGTGAACAACTTTTGAGATAATTCAATTTTGAAGATTATTAATAACTTACACCTACAGAAAATTTGAGTAAACTATCTAAAAACATTAAGAATAAACAGAAAAAAATATGCACAAAGATCCAAAGATTTGCTACAGACACATTACCTCAATAGTATGAAGCCATCGCTGGACTGGAACAAACTTGTATTCTCCGTACACAGGCCATATGGGGCGATGAGGCCCAAAGGTTGGCAGAGTTGTGTTATATTCAATGGGTGTATTCATGCACAGATGCTGTGGAGAGTAGCTCTTTGGGATATCAAGGCATTTCTCTCTTGAATCTAAGTTTGTTAGCACTGGAAGGTAATGGTTCTTGGGGTCAAAGCAGGTATAGTTGATTGGTGAGAAGTCCCAGTCAATGGTAAGGTTAATCTGTTAAAAGAAATATTACAATTACTTTTTCTGAATAACAAAGTATTCTAAGTAACAATATCAAAGCACTATAAATGATTATTCAAATCACACTCCCTTTTTATTTTTACAATAATTATATATTTTGAGATATCTCTATTAGAGAGTCCTCAGAAATCCCTGTATAATAAAAGAGAGATACTGAGTTAATAAAGATGAAGGTAAAATGGAAATATTCTTACTAAAGAACCTAATGCTTGGCCCTGCATCTAAGCAATGTCAATACTTTCCTTATCATAATATCTTTATGACACACCTACTGGAGTGTTATGCAAATGTACCTTATCTATCCTAAAACAAAATCAATATCATCCATATACTTTATTTGCAATATATTCCTGATTTGGACCACCAAAATATAATCAAACTTTCCACAGAATTACATATACCAGAAATATGAAAGCAAATAGATTACAGCTTATGGACTCAAGAAGGGGAGATCATAAAGTTTCATCTAAAAGCACCAAATCTGGTCCAGCTGTAAGCAATACTATACTTTTTTCCATTTTTAGAGACTGCTAAAACCAGCACTTACTGCAGCCCTATTTTTTTAGTCAATGTTTTCTCCAAAACAGTGGTTCATATTTGAAAAGGCAAATAAGAGGCAAGAAAAATTGGAAATCAAATCACAAATCTATCTATGTCTTTCTTTTTGTAAATGTAATTTACAGTTTCTGTATAAATGAGCTCAAAAGTGAAAGGCACATTTTTTAGTGAATGGAAAATAAAATAAAAATCACAATTACTTTTTCCTCAATACATGTGAAAGACTGATTTCTCGATAATCTACCCTATACACAAAAATTGTAGGGTGAAAAATCCTCTTTCATTAGATATGTATTTTTTCTACAAAGGTTTTCTGCCTAAACATGCACTGGCAAAAACAGTGATAATGAGAGAGAGAGAGAGAGAGAGAGAGAGAGAGAGAGAGAGAGAGAGAGAGAGAGAGAGAGAGAGAGAGAGAGAGAGAGAGAGAGAGAGAGAGA
>BOPN01002927.1:158346-159606 GCA_017312705.2 Penaeus japonicus | reverse complement strand
GAGGAGGAGAGAGAGAGAGAGAGAGAGAGAGAGAGAGAGAGAGAGAGAGAGAGAGAGAGAGAGAGAGAGAGAGATTCCAAATGTACTAGAGATGGAGTCCACTGCACCAGTTTGTGCAAGTGTGAAGGCAGATGCATAATCAATGAGTAAACAATGAGCAAACAATGAGTAAACAATGACTGATGATGTACAGGACTGTGCGAAGTGTAAAGGTTGATGCATATACTATAACTGTGATTATGAATTGTGAAACTGTAGTTCCTGAAGATTTTTTTATATCAGTACAGGCCCACTATCCCTTTTCCGAAACCGTTGGGGCCCATTGTTTTTTGAATTTCAGAATTTCTTGAATTTCAGAATGAAGGTGGTACCCACAAGTGGGGTTTAGGGGAGCACCCCATAATCAAACATTAACAATGCAGCAAAAATGTATTAATATTGTCACTAAGTGGGAAAAACAGTGGTAATTCCAACACCACATTCTTCAGTAAGATGTCACACAGACACACCACGATCAGGCTTCTGCAGTAACTCTACTTTCTGCATTACTGATAACATTAGATGCTTCCTTTTCTTTTTCTCACTGTTACCTATAAGGGTATCTGCAGCTATTTTTGACATTTTCAAAGTGAAATCAAATACAGTCACATAAAAAATAAAAATAAGATAAAAATATCAGCAAACAGGAGACACACGTGTGAACACATACAAACACCGAGACAAACCTGATGCCTGCCATTCTGGCTGTCAGAGCTAGGTCACACCACCACGTGGTGAGTGGGTATGGAGTCGGAGCAGCTGTTCATGCACCAAAAAAGCCTGTTATGTAGAGATGACTGATGCTCCACACTCCACAAAAAGACATCAGATTTAACTTTAGATATTCACTTGGTACAAGGAACATCAAAACAGAGATCATATTCATAAAGGTCTTGTCTACATATGGGTCAAATGCACATATCTTTCTTGCAATAACATAAAAATACTTACATTTACACATTAATTAGAGCACAACACATCTCTCTAATAAGAGAGGAGTTTTTATCCCATAATTTCATCAATATGGCATTTTACTGAGATATGCATTATTCAGGGGTTACTGAAGATTTTTTTTCATATACAGCACTTTCAGGCTCATTTACACAGAAACTATCCTATATAACACAAATTTGTGGAGAATTTTATTTCCAATCTACTTGTGCCTATAAATTTTTCAAATGTAATGGACTGTTTTAGAGGGAAATAAATATCGGAATAAAA
>BOPN01002927.1:130846-140846 GCA_017312705.2 Penaeus japonicus | reverse complement strand
TTATGCTTCTAATATTTGGTTACGACTGAAGGCATGTTCTTCACCTCATCAAGATAAGGATCCTCAGAAGGGGGTATATTCATGTTATTACATACAAATCCAGCCATATGGTCTTCCAATCAAGAGCATAACTAAAACTATGCTGTTTCAAAAAATAATAGACAAGAAGCAATATTGAAATTTTTTGTTGCATTTCCCTTAAAATCAGTTTCTCAAAATCCCTTTCATGATTGAATAGCAGAAAAAAGCACTCAATTTAAAATCTATCTATATATGAATAATGTTACTGAAAATGTTTTAATTAGTTATTTAATAAGGGGTGGGTAGAAATTGCTAACAATCTGTTGCTAATTAATTATGTTTAAGCCATAAAAATTATTAATAAATATTCAAAAAGCTTATTGAAGGAATCATCATATACAAACCATATCATATTTACTTATTATACCATTTTCAGTTACTACTTTCTTACCTTTCATAAATTTACTTTGTATGTGATTAGATTAGATGATTAACAATTCTATAATCATGATATCTGCAGTTTCTGCCCTATATTTCAAGACTCACACAAATAAAACACAATGACAAGAAAACCTGTTTATTAAGATAACTGGAAAACAAATTTCTATTTCAATGAGATGTTCAGAAAGCACAACTCTTACAGAAATACCACATCTTCTAAGACAAAGTTACACCGGTGCTTTGAAGTGCATATGGTCACCTTTGTATAAGTCCTTTTTTTTTATAAAATAATAAGTATAGTTGCTGTATTAGCATATGAGACTGAAGCTTTGCAAAGGCTCGAGTTACCTCTAGTCCATTCTGCTCTTGATGTGCCTTGTTGTCACCTTGTCTTCCTCACTGGAAAGTATAAACAAGTTTTCATAAACAGGTAAAGCAAGTTCTAATCACTTATATGAATTGATTTAGCAAATATGAATTCAATTAATCTCTTAAATACTTTCTACTATTATGCCACAATACTCACACAATGTGAACTACAGCTCCCCATCCTGAGAGGGCATCCCGATCAAATGCATTGATAAGTGACTGGCTAATGCATTCAAACAGGTCATCTGGTTCAAGATCCTCACGCCAAGTTGTTTCACACATACCTGAAGTAAAGAACTTTTCATGTAATAAAAATCATTTAAAGCTATCTATTAATCCTTAAATATGGTATAACTCTCCTTCTGTGAAGTGGGCTATAAATATGCACAAGGATCACTCCTCCATTGAGAATTCTTCTAAATCTTTCTTTCCCAGATCCACCCTCCATAGCCCCTGATATATTTAATGCCTGAGATTGCTATATCATATGCCTGTTCGCTATCTATACTAATTGCCTGTTGTTTTTTTACATTATATATATATAAATAAATAAATAAATAAATATGAGAAACATGTTAGAATGCAGTAACGCATTTAATATAGAAATACAAATTTTACCTCCCTGACCGAGACTTGATCTCGAGTCGTCAGAGTGACAGTCCCGGCTTCTAACCCAATAGACCACGCGACCCACTGAAAGAACTGTTTAACCAGATGACTTACAACCATCATGGAAATTACCTATATACTCTTAGCATAGCAGTGATAGCGAGGTTTTACAGACAATTCCCGTGGGCACTCAGCAGTAATGAATTAGTAATTCAAGTCACAAATCAGGTTACTGAGGTTATATCTATGTGAGAAAGATGTTAGAATGCAGTAATGCATTTAATATAGAAATACAAATTTTACCTCCTTGACCGAGACTCGATCCCGGGTCGTCAGAGTGACAATCCTGGCTTCTAACCCAATAGACCACACGACCCTTGAATTACTAATTCATTACTGCTGAGTGCCCTATATATATATCTATATATCTATCTATCTATCTATATCTATATATATATATATATATATATATATATATATATATATATATATATATATATATATATATCTATATATATATCTATATCTACATCTATATCTATATCTATATCTACATCTACATCTACATCTATATATATCTATATCTATATATAATCTATATATATATAATCTATATATATATAATCTATATATATATATCTATATATATCTATATCTATATAAATATATATATATACACATATGTAGGTGTGTGTGTGCATGTATGTACGTATGTATGTATGTATGCATGTATGTATTTATGTATATATGCATGCATGCATAAATGTATGTATGTATTTATGTAAGAATGTATGTATGTATGCATGTATGTATATACATATGTATGTATGCATGTATTTATCAGCATAATACATGTTATATTTCTCTACTAAGTCTTGTTTTTCATCTGCCTGTATAACATATGATGGAATATCATCCTCTACAGAAAATGTATACTTCAACAGGAGAGGGTAATAATATCTGAAAAAAGGAAAGAATAGTCAACAAATCGAGCCCCAGCCAAGCTCATGAGCTTCCAGTCACCTGGCAGCTATTGTTGTGACTGGGCACCATGGTGGGTAAGGACCAAGCTCAGACTTAAGAGTCAATACTCATTGACACACACTCTCTGGCCAGGCCAGGCCAGGCATCTACTTCATGCATCAAGCTTATCCTTACCATCAGCATTTTTCTTAGTATTGTGAACCCATAATGGCCCAGGAATAAATAAATCAACTTGTCTGTTGTTGTCTATTGTACTTTCAGTCATGAATATATAAAAGATATTTTATTTATACCCATAATGGAACTGCAACCTTTCAAGACAAACTAATTCCTAAACTACATGTAATAAAATACTTTTATCCTTCTTACATACAAACTAGCAACTACCACTTACCGTACAAACTCTCTGATGATGTTCCAGATACAACAAAGTCAGCTGGTTCACACGGGCAACCAATCAAGTCCAAAGCACAAATGTAAGGGTCTTTGGTTACGGGATCCAAGCCTGCAATGACTGGCTCCACAAAGTAAGGTCCAAATCTCCTCTCGTAAAGCAGGTTCTGGACCATAGCCATCAATGTGCGAGGTTTCACTTTGCGTCCTTCCCTGGAATAGAGGTGGGCATTATTTTCTGTCAGGTCTTATTGTCTACGATCTTTGTGGCCTAAGTTTTATTGAATATTCATGCCCTTGTGTTCAATGATACTTCATTACCATCCATGTGATAATCCAGTCTTTTATGTTTCCAGATTCTATCGGCATATCAGATACCAGGTTGGTCCTGGTTGACCTCCCACTCAACCTGGATGATCAGCTTGGAGCATTGTTGGTCTACAGAGATATTTAATCTTTATAGAACCCACTGCACCCCTTGGAGTCTTAACCCTTTCCCGACGGGGCACGCGTTACGCGAAAACCCCTATGCCGGGCGATTGCAATATTGCATTGAAATCGTCACACTGGCATGACGCCCCGGCATCGGGAGTTTGGCTGTGTCACACGAGTGTGACGCACCGTCGTCATAGGGTTAACAATTCCTGACACTGCCTTTTGGTTACCTCCTTCACAGATTCATAATTATATTGTTTCAAATAATATGTAACTTTTCATATTTCTACTAGCATTAAGGCATGCAATGAAGCCAAATATTCATATAAAACTGATAGAGAAGTTTTAACAATATAATGATAGGTATAAAAAAAACAATGACAACTATAAAGAATCTTATCACTGACCATACATATAAATTTACAAACCAAATCTTTAACTCCAACTAACCTCATCTCATACATCTTGATGCGGAACTTGAGTCTCTGGAGTACAGTCTGTGTGTCTGTCACAAGGCCAGGGAGCCCTATGTACAGATGAGGCCCAACTTCAAACACTCGCTGGTAAAAATAAGAGGTTGTAAATACCATTTCCTATAGGTGAAAATATGCTATCTATTCTCATACAAAACAATTTTCATAAAATCAGAAACCATCAAAGTGGCTGGGAATGTTACCTCAAAGTCAGTTGTAATAGTCTGTGCTTGCACACCGAAGCGCAGATCAGTAGCAATTGCCACACAATTCTTGCCCTTCATGGCCACGACGGACCCTCCATTGTAGGCCAAGATACTCTGAAAAAGAAAACGAATCAAATCAGATATGTATGTATACAAATCTCCCTCCTCTGAGCACACTTTCTGCTCTTACCAGCCTCCTACACACTGCCTATGTTATCCTTTTTTGTGCCAAATAATAATCAGCAACATTTCTTATCAAGAGAAAACATTTCATGAGAAAGGATCTTAACCTGCTAATTTGCATGTATATATGCACTACTATGATTTAGTTTGATTTTCCTTTTTCTATGCATAGTGTTTAGTCACTAATGAATCAATTACAATGTCAACTTAATCATACCTATTTACTCATTTAAGGTTTTTCAAACGTTAAAAAGCAGCGGCAGACACAGCATCTCACAAAATCCCTCATCACAGGGGTATCAACCTACCACTGAGGGTAGTTTTCATGTTATACTTATTCCAAGTTTTGGCTTTTTGAGAATAAAATCTACTACATTTTTCTTTATAAGAAACTTATGCTAATATTTTAAAATGTGTAAATATGCTCCATAACAAAAAAAAAAAGTGTGTCCTATCACAATTGGTCAAATATGCTAATTTTTTCATTAATTCTATTCACGCTCAGCACTTATTAAAGGTGGAGATTGAATTTCATCTTTCTGTATTTTGGGTGGGAAAAATAAGGGTCATACATGTTTCCCAATAGTATAGAATAGATGAGGTCTCTAAATCTTAGCCATCTGGCTCGTAATGTGGTAGAACATAGGCCTCGCATCCATGTGGTCAACAGATCAAGCTCCACCCATGCTAGTGAGTTTCCACTATTTCAGATTCTCACTGCTGTAGAATCTCACAGCATATACTTTTGCTTCAATTATTTCTGGCGTGTATTACATGAATATGTTTTTTCATCAGAAATGACTCATTCAGGAGTCCTTAAAGTTGTAAAATAAATTTAATATACCAATGTCATACCTTGTACCTGGGGTACAACCTATGGATTTTTCTTAAATATATTATGAATATAATCCATGATTCCTCCCTATACTCCACAATCTGGGACATGATAGTAGGGGAGGGCTTGTAGATCAGGGAAATTACTGGGTAACGTATGAATCTATAATAGCAAGACTGAGCTTGGACTGGTTCCTTATTCAATAGTAAAACTATTGTGTAGCATAGTCATTATATTACCTCATTATGAATACCTCAAACATACACAATTCTCCACAGTATAACAGACATTTCACCAACGTATTTTTGTTTTATCTGATATGCGTATTTAGAAAAATTATTTTAACCCATTGACAGCGGACAGCATGATTTGCTGCAAAGGTAGAGTCGGTCGTAGACACGGATGGCACCGTGCCAGATAATGTAAACCTGCCATCCAACTGTATACATATTTTATTATAACCATGACCAATGGGTTAAGATGTTCAGTTCGTCTTTAGACGACAATCAGTGAAGATAACCCACAGATCAACAGGTCCATAGATTAACAGGTAAATCACACAGTTTCATATTTCTTTTTGTTTTTGAATTGACTGGCTTAAGACTGCAAGCCAGTTTCGAGTCAGTGTTGATATCAAGAAGTCCATATATTTTAGGTATACAATCCAGCAAAGGATATATATTGGTTACACAGAATATACATTCATAAAGTATTCAAAAGGTTTATTGCTAGGACTAATGTCAAAAAATTTGGTTAAGTTAGGCTTAACACATGGAGGTAACAGCAATCACTATGCACACAGTACAATACTTGGGTCACAAAACTGTACAATAACCAGATGTTTGGCATTTTTACTTCAGTGGACAGAAATATAATACTCTTCCTGAGATCTGTAGCACCCCCTCACCCAAAACTCATGCTTTCCCACAGGTTCTACAACTCTTTATAAAAAATAAATTACTTAAAGAAAAACCTAAAATAATTTTCAAAGGTTTAAAAAATCTATATAAAATTTCAAAATCGTGCATATCATATCACAATGCAATATTTTTAGACGTCATTGGATGATTACATTTTCAAGATTCGACATCCTTGTTATTGTAAGCGAGGACCCTGCTTTATGTCTTACGATATTACTATGTAGACTAATACTTCCTGTTCTTTGATACTTGGTAATGTACAGATATGCATTATACCAAGAACATTTTTCACTGTTCATAGACAAAGATTATCCAGACATTGTTTATCCGAGTATAATTGGATAAAGACGCAACCAAATGTAGTAATAAACTAACCTTACAGAATGACATGGTTTTAATTATGACGTAACACCATAAAACCCTTTTCTTCCAGAAACATAAAATAAGCGATATATATTATTTTGAAAATCATTTTAAAATGAGCAAAGTGAGATGTTTCCACTGCACTGACAAACTGAAAACTGAAAAATATCGACTCTGCACGTGCACCAACCTCGCCCACGGAAATACAAAAAAACATCGCTAATAGGCAATGATGTCACGTGACAATAATAGGACCAATAGGGAAACAACTGATCTAACCAACAAATTTATGGACCAATCACAGACACTTGAAAGTTGAGTATGGGTTCTCGTTCGAATTTCAAAATCAGTATAGAGATGGCTACGAGCGCACAAGTTGTAGATGCATGCTGTGGGGCTTGATTAAGTTATTTCATAGAGATAACAGTTCAACATAAACTCTTACGGGACGACCCATGACCCAGCCCTTCACATGCCTCCAATTATGGTAAGTAATGCGCACATTCGGATTGAGGATGTACCTGCCATACAGTGGCAGATACGCTTAGCCCCTTGGCTAGGATAAAAATAAAAACTAGGTTAGGTTAGGTCTGGTCCATCTATTAGGTTATGTTGCATACGAATATGGCAAAAACTGTATTTGTGGCAGATACTTATCTGCCACAAAGTGACTTGAAAAAGAGGGGTTTAACCCATTCACGATGGGGCGATTCCAGCTTTGAATGGTCACAATGCCAGAGTTTTTAAACGCATAGGCCTAATGCCTTGGGATTCTTGGGCGCACTAGCCTCGAGCCTGGGCTGTCCACTCGCTCACCTCGTGCACCGGCCTTGGCCAAATATCTCGTCACCGCCGTTTGACGTAAAAACCACGAAACATGTCAGCACGTCATCCGGCGCGAATGGGTTAAGGGGGACTGAAGCCCCCACCTTGGCTAGGATTAACCTAAATACTAAGCTAGGCTACATTAGGTCTATGGGTTAGGCTTTGATGCCAAAAACTTGTTTAAATCTCCTGCCAGAAATAGTTCAGTACCGTGTCAACACAGGTGTGTGGAGGTGGGGTGGTGTAATGTGAAACTCAGAAACAAAAGGTTTCCAAAGGATTTGATTATCATAGCTGTGTAAAACATAAGGTAAACTTCCCGAAAAATAATGTGTCGTACCCAGAAGGTTGGCTGGGTCTTTATCCAAATTTAGCTTTATCCTTTGGTGGCTCTTTTCCAAATAAGTGTACATAATCCAAAACAAAAAGACAAGTCAAGTGCAGGACAAAGTTTGAAGACCCTGACCTTATTCATGCCCTTTCTTATTATTCGTGCCGAGATTGTGGAGTATATTGGGGTGAGGGGGGCTCTCAGATTATATCCATTTTATATTAGTAAAACAGGGTGAGAGGAATCCATCTATTTCAGCATTAAAGCATTTAGTAACAGCACAGTATAATGTATATACATTTTATTTTCACTTTTCTCAGTGAAATATCAAATGCAGATTACTGAAACTATGACTGTCAATTTGTGTATACTAATGGAAGTTTTACGAAATATCAATAAAACCATACACAAATTGTTTCTGTATAAATATTTGCAATGTTGACTTTCTTCTCACTATACTGATCAAATGGTAAGTGGTATCATAATAACAGTATATATAAAATGAAATCTATATAAAACATAACTTCTCGAGACCGTAGTGATAACTTCGACCACGCTCTTATACCTTCACCAAAATAGAAACCTATTTCCAAAAGCTATTAACTGCGTTCGATTAACAATATCTACCTAGTATCACAGTCAATATACGCTACATTTCGTAAAATACTTGAAGAGTCTCACCATTTCTCGCTTTGTTTCCTTCCCGACTTTGCTCTGTCATACACCGCTCGACGCTCTTTACATCAAGGTGGAACTGTCGACTTCAAGGAGGATTCACGTTCTTTTTTACTTTTCATCCCTGAAAATTGTATAGCATTCTAGGTAAGTAATAAAATTATAAATTTCATATATGCACAGTGTTTTTGATTGACGGAAAGTATTTAAGATTATAATACAAAACGTCACTTTTGACTTAATGTAATGTGGAAATAAGAATATTCAGCTTCACGCAAACCAAACCGGCCCGTCAGAACGTCGACTTCAATATGTTTATATACGAAAATTAAAGTTATTTATATCTTTTTTTTCATGTCAGTGATCAAGTATATCAATAAACATACACATTAAAGATATTTTCTTCAAAATGTTTCTATTTCTCATATCGTGAACTTACTAATCTGACTATTCGATATAGATAAAAGTAACGTAAATAGATACAATATATAATAATATTTAATAGAAGCATCAACAAAGTTTCAGCAATGGTTCAGAGAATGAAGAATTTTCAAATATCGGATTCTGGGTAATGGAGGCGAGTCCAAACAACAAGAATGTTATGATAATGAATAAAACAAAATTTCATGCATTCTGAACATTCAAAATCCGATATATTTATCGAAACACAAAGAAGCAGCAGATATTGAAATTCATTATGACACCGCATTGAAAACATCTCGTTTCCAAGGGGGGGAATTATTCACTACTTAAGATTGCTCGATCTATTGCGCGTTGCATATATAACAAAGAAGGAAAGACCTTCACAGACGGTAGTATCTAACCAATACATACACCAGTCACGTAAAACTATTCATGAGTGATCATGTGAGTTACTGAGAGCACTATATTTTTAGAGGCGAAGATGCGTCTGGCAAGTTGATTATGATTCGCTGCAACATATCCGAGTAATATATAGTTGTATTTCAAATAGTTATCATCGCCAACCAGTTCATTATCAAATAATAATCATTACCAACTTGTACATCTTTCCCTCGATAAGAAATGAGAATAGATTGCATATTCCCACATGCGTCGAATTTTTACACGCCCTTTGCAAGGAAGGTTTGATATAGAAAAAATGAGAGACGTGTCTGTGCGTGTGCGTGTGTGGTAGTGTGTGTGTGTGTGTGTGTGTGTGTGTGTGTGTGTGTGTGTGTGTGTGTGTGTGTGTGTGTGTGTGTGTGTGTGTGTGTGTGTGTGTGTCCTGACTACATCCGTTGATGAGGGAAGGATAGGGTACTGTGAGGACAGAATGAAGTTACCTCATAACCATCACTACTCCCAGGTAGTCCTTAGGCAAGACTAGATAGCTGTTTAACTTTACCCCCCCCCCCCGAACCAGGGCACGGTTTGGTGTTGGAAGGCAAGGCACCACTGTCAGATTGCAAAACAGCAATCTGACAGGACGAGGAACTATCTTTAGACAAAGCCAGGCAGTACTGTCCAGTTACTGTCCTTGGAGAGACCGGCACCATCAAGTTTGAACCTGTTAAAGATTATTAAACGAGTGAGTGCCGCTGACACTTCTACGATGTTGTACATACAAGATGATCCCGTACTGGATCGATCAAGGCCAAGGGTAAAAACGGCCGCGCTCTATAGTGATCTACAGGCGTAGGGCGAACAGTTGGGTACCGTAGGAATTAGTGAAAAGGCAATGAAAAGTGCTAAAGAGGAGATAAAAGTAGGTACTTGGAATGTACGAACACTGTATGCAGAAGGCAAAACCAGTGAGCGGGTTTATGAATTGGAAAGATATGATGTGGATACTATGGAGAACCTGCGCCTGAGGAAGGACAGTTTCTGGAAGTGGAAATCATGGAATATAGGGTTCATTGTACACGAGAAAGATATAAACACCGTGATGAAATGCAGAACAATATTAGATCGACTAA
>BOPN01002927.1:123346-125846 GCA_017312705.2 Penaeus japonicus | reverse complement strand
AATACCGAGCCTAAACAAGGATAGACCTACGCTGTTGTGGTGTGGCCCCGCCGAGGTGATCAACGCTGTGTTGGTCGCCGTCACGAAAGGATGGCGGAGAAGCAGACGATTCTAGGGCTGGGCTTCAAGCCCGTGCCCATGAAGCTCTTCGCAACCTGGGAAGTGGACAGGACGCCGCCCAACTGCATCCCAAGGTAAGGCTGTCAGGATGTTCGTTAGTGCCCCCCCCTCGCTGCAGACGGAGGGAGCGGGAGGGGGCGGCCCAGACCCTGCCCCCTACCTGTTGGTGTCCTGTTCCCTGGGCTGAGCGGCGAGACACGCTTGCTGGGCTCTACGGTTCGGCTAACGTAATTGATGACTTGAGTGTAAAGATGGGCGGAATGACAGAAATGTGACGTCAGTTTGTGGTACCTTATGGATGCGAGGATGACGATTGAGTTATGCTGTTTTGCTGTGAATGACGGTTATTTCGGTGTTATTCATTGACTTCCCGTCTTGTGTGTCTCAGTATAGCACTCCCCCTGATGATAAGCAATCCAAACAGCAGCAGGTACGAGGGAGAAACCAGATAAGTGTGGCGATTGAGGTAATGATCGGTGCAGAGTGCTCGGGTCGGGCGTCTGTGTTGGAGCGTTTCACTTTGAAAACAACAACTGGACAGCCGGGCCGGGCGCTCTCCCTGCCCTGCCTCCCAACTGGGTTTTCTTTGGGCCGCGAGGGATGTCTGGAGCATATGAGTCCTTTCATTCTGCCTTTGTTGGGAGAGATGTGGGGTGACGTAACATACGGGAGTCTGTTTTCGCACTGACAGTGAAAATGGCAGCTCACTTTTCCTGTCAACCCTTCTGGGGCTGTCAGCTTTCGAGAGAATCCGTTGCTTTAGGGTGTAGGTGAGCAGGGTTTATTTTTTTTTCGTAGAACCGAATGTGAAAACACGTGCGCAACGATAGGGTGTAGTAAGGGGACCATCTCGAGGAATATTTATGTTTATGGAAACATATTACACCAACCTGCGTCAATGTGTTAGTGTGTCAGCTTTGGTGTTTTAATATGGGGAAAAAAATTGTTTTCAATATTCGGTTCATTGCAAATATATGTCTAATATGACACATGAGAAATTGACGACAGTATTCATGTGATTCCATTGTAAAATATCACATTAAAAGTTGATACTTTGTGTTTGTGTTGTCCGCAGCAACTAGTCTTTCTGAACAGTAACTACAAGTAACAGTAATCAAGTTGCTGAGTATCCTGCACAGCAATCCGGGGAAGAGTATCCGTTTAACCTTTCTTTGAATAGTGTCTTGTCCTAGCATAAAAGGCATAGTCTCTTGGAGCGTAATTCGAGCCCCAGCATAAAGAAGCAAATGTATGCTAGAGTGAACGGAAATCATTCCGTGGTCCTCTTTTCTCCTGCCACGGGTCGACAACTTTGTGTGGTCGTTAAGAACGCCTTTAGACTGTTGCGAAAGAGGTCCTCTCATTTGTTTCCTTGGGACGAGTGTATTTCGGCCGGGGAAGTTTCAGATTAAGTATTTGTATCACATTAAGAAAGTATATTGTATCACATTAAGAGAATGTACATACCATTTGATTCCACAAGGAACCACAATAATTTAGGAATATTTAGTATTTCATATGTTTTATTTTTATGCGCTGAAGAAATTTATGACAATTACGTGATGATGACATGTTATCAATATCGTGTAGACGGAATATAAAAAACACAGCGCCTTACTGGCATGGACACCGTTAGAGTTACAGTATTTATTTTCTGGCCTGATAAGCAGAGGAAGCTACCCTTGGCTGGAACCGAGGTCGAGCTTGCGGTTCCTCCTTGCGTGCTTCAGAAGCGAGGCGCTGGAGGCTCGTTGCTGGATAAGATTTCTCAAAGTTCGTCCGACCTGGTGAAGGTGGAGCAGGTGCCAGGGCGTGGCACCGACGACTGCTCCCTAGGGCTAAACGCGATCTTGTCAAGGATTACGACTAACAGGACGGTAATGAGGCACTAAAGAGGGTGAAGTGCTTCTTGTCGCCCCTTCCTCTGCTCCTTCTCCTTCTCCTCCTTCTCCTTCTCCTTCTTCTTCTTCTTCTTCTCCCTCTTCCTCTACTTCTTTCTCTTCCTCTCCTTCTCCCTCTCCTTCTTCTCTCCCCCCTCCTCCTCGAGCCACCTGCAAGTCTGCATGTGGGACAAAGCAGCAGCGCGTGTCGTCAAAAACTGAAATTGTCGACGTCAGCTGCCGGTAGCATTCTACACCAGCACAAAACGCTTGCCTGCATGTGGCAAGTAAGGGGAAATCACAGAGTGGAAAATTGGCATCTCAGAACCAGCAAGAAGAGGCGGAGGTTAGCCATTAGACGGCATGGTACTAGCAGACGCTGGAAAGACGGGCTCTTCCAGTATTACGGGGAAGGAGGGACGTCCCGGGACGTTTGTTCTCGTGCTCAATGGGGGTGGAAGGAAATTGTTCCTAATTTCTTTAAAGGAGATTCATTGGGT
>BOPN01002927.1:110846-118346 GCA_017312705.2 Penaeus japonicus | reverse complement strand
TTTACTCTTTTACTTCTGTTTCTTTTAGAATTGATATTGACTAGATTAAGAAAATGACGCATTTTTCTCCTCCGTAAAATGATGGATTTACGCCCATTCACGAACTTTCCTGAGGAGAGTGGACGAGTTCGTGTTGTATCGCATCCATCAGGGTAATGATGTGTCTTTGAGCCACCTCTACAGTGTACGGTACCAAGGTGCCTCCCGTACATTCTGCAGTGTTAGGGCACCACAGTGTAGTATCATCCTGCCAGTCTGTATGGACGACGTGGTGCCGCCGTGCCATTCCGCCGTCGACCGCCTCTGTAGCGCCCGAGCACCACCGTCCGAATCGACTCCCTCATCCGCGAGCAGAAGAACCGTCTCGAGGAACCGCATGAGGAAGTATTGCACACCGCGTATAATACTTCACCTTAAAGCTCAGACCTGGGTGGCGGGCGTCCCCCCTCCCCCTCCCCCTCCCCCTTCCCTGCCTGCCCCCTCGGCCTGCGGCGGAGGCAACATATCCCCTTTATACGGCGCGTGTTTGCCCTCTGTCCTTTCCCGCGGCCGCCGGCACGTGCAGCCGCCCCGACGCCTCCGGGCGAACTCCGCCTTCTGCCTTGGCCCCTCGAATTGGTGATGCCTTCCTATGGGCGCTCTCGGCCCTTGCTTTCGGGCTTCCTTACGACGGTACTTCGAGGTTTGTTTTTGTCTGTGTATTCGTCTCTCTCTCTCTCTCTCTCTCTCTCTCTCTCTCTCTCTCTCTCTCTCTCTCTCTCTCTCTCTCTCTCTCTCTCTCTCTCTCTTTCTTCTCTCTCTCTCTTCTCTCACTCTCTCTCTGTCTCTCACTCTCTCTCTTTCGCCTTCTTCCGCACCACTTCTTTAAGTCTTTCCTCCATTTTCTTCTCCTCCTCCTCCGCCTCTTCCCCTCTCCTCTCCTCTCTCGACCTCCGCTCACCACCGGCGTCGGAAGGTTGAAGTAAAAAGCTAAATACGTCGCACCGATTAGAAATTTATTAAAAAAGAAAACGAACCTTCGTAATTTTATATCGCATGTGTCTTTTTCATTGAGGGGGAAGGGGAGAGGGGGTAATCCTGTCCCTCTCCTCGCGTCTAGCAGGAGTGTGGGACGAGCATACGCCTTTCTGCTGGCGGTGAAATAACTCGTCCGCCATCTTCTTGTGTGACGCCCAAGTTCTGAATGAGCTTCCTAATTACTGTAAATGTGTGTGTGTCTTTACGGCCTTCCTCCGCCTCCAGAGCTGCCGCTGCTGCTGTTTGCTGTTCGCCTTCCTCCTCCTCCTCCCCTTGTCCTCGTCCTCCTCTTTCAGTTCCTTATATATTTTTTTTCTCTCGTCCTACTGATATTTTCCCTCTTTCTCCTTCTCCTTCTCTTCTTCCTCTTCCTCTTCCTATTCTTCCCCATCCTTTTCCTCTTTCTTATTGTTTTCCTTTCCTCTCCTCCGCATCCCTCCTCCATCATCTCCTTCTCCTCCTTATCTTCCTCCTCCTTCTGTTCATTCCTCCTCCTCTAATTTGCTTTATTTCCTCTCCTCCACCCCACCTCTTCATTCTCTTATTCTTCCTCTGCCTCCTCCTCCTCCCTTTTCTTCTTCTACTTCTTTTTCCTCCTCTTTTTATTATTCTTTTCCTCCCTTTTCTCCTCTTCCTCCCCCTCCTCCTTTTTTTCTTCTTCTACTTCTTATTTGCCCTCTTTTTATTATTCTTTTCCTCCCTTTTCTCCTCCTCCTCCTCTTTCTCATCTCTTTCTTCTCCTCCTCTCTTTTCTCCTTTTCTCCCCTTCACCTCCTGCACCACCACCTCTTTATTATTCTCCTCTACCCTTGTCTCCCTTCCTTTCTCTCTCCGTTTTCTTATTTGATTATCCCTCCTCATTATTATCATTATGATAATGCTTATGATCATGATTATGATTCTCCTCCTCCTCCTCCTCCACCTATTTATCTTCCTCTTCCACTTCCCTTGCCTCCCCTCTCCCTTTTCTCATTTAATTATCCCTCCTGCTCCTCTTGATTATTATTATCCTTCCTCTACTACTCTTCCTCTTTCCTTGTCCCCCTCCCCTTCCCCTCAGTTTTCTCCTTTAATTATCCCTCTTCCTCCTTGTCATACTTCTCCCTCCCTTTTCCGTTGCTATTTCTCCTTTGACCCACTTCCTCTCCTCTCCCTACCTTCCCTCTCCTGTATTCCTCTCACACACAGGTCACGTGGAATGTGTTTACCTGCAGGATTGAGAAGGCTCATCGCGAGATCGAGGGATAAGGTTCAGGACCTGTGTAGAGGTTCAGAGCAGGAGAATGAGGAGGGAGAAGGAGAAGAAGAAGAAAAAGAAAAAGAAAAAGAAGAGGAAGAGGAAGAAGGATTAGGAAAGGAAAGGAGAGGAGAGTAGAAGCATTAGGAGGGAAAGCGAGGGAGGGGCGTTGGGGTCCTGGATGAATAGCCGTCAAACCGCTATTTTTCTTGAATGTTATGGTAAAGGAAAGCATACTGTTGTTTTTACTTCTTTACTATGAGTCAACAGCAACAGATGAAATTGAGATATCACTCTTCGCAAAGGGAACTGTTGACAATGCCTAGAGTGTAGGGCGAAGCTGAAGGGCTTGTGGTCCGTCGGAATGTGTGATTCCATTAGCCTCTACATAAGGTCGAATGTGCTTGACTGCAGAGTATACCGTCAGGAGGCATCTATTGCTATGCCGATAGGTGCTCCAGGTCAAGG
This sequence comes from Penaeus japonicus, assembly GCA_017312705.2. Classification (NCBI taxonomy): domain Eukaryota; kingdom Metazoa; phylum Arthropoda; class Malacostraca; order Decapoda; family Penaeidae; genus Penaeus; species Penaeus japonicus. The sequence continues at coordinate 115,624 of BOPN01002927.1, read as the reverse complement.
GTGATTAAGGAGGGTAGCGGAGGGTAGGGTTTCTTGTCACTGGTATTGAAGGCGTCATTTGCTGACGGCGTCCACTTGTGTTCCTCCCGTCCTCCCGTATCGCTAGGAAGTGAAAAAGGCGTGCAACGGTTCTAGGAGCAAAACACAACTGGGAATGAACCTCCTGTAAAAGTTAGAGTTCCTCAGGGACTTTCGTACCTGCTTCATGGTTTTTGGCTTGTTGAAGTCCTTGATAACCTTCTCCTGTGGGAGGAGAGAGACGTGACTTCGAACACGCACTTGCCATGGTTAACTTCGACGCCGGATTCTTGGAGACTGCTGAATAGGGCACGAAGATGGCTCTCTTCGAAGTGCTGGCGACGAGGATGTCGTCTTTGTAAATGAAGACGCTCTCAAGGTCACGTCGTCGATGAAGTAGAACAAAAAAACATCCTCAGGAATTCGAAGAGACCGAAGGGTGTGACCACAGCCGTCTTAGGGATGTCCTCTGCGATGGGGATCTGGTGACCACACGAGGTCAATCTTCGAACAGTTCGAACACCCAGAAACCTGGTGAATGAAGGCATGAAGGTGAGGCAGGGGTTAGCTGTTAGGAGCGGTGATAGTGTTTAGGTGGCGGTAGTCGCCACAGGGGCACTGTTCCCCGTCTTTTTTTTCCTCACGAGGTGGAGAGGAAATGCCCGCTGGCTGCTGGAAGGGCATATGATGCCGAGGTCCATCATGTGGTCGAACTCGGCCTTGGTGACGCGGTAGTGGTCGGGGGCGAACGACCTGGTTGGTGACGATGTGGTGTCAAACTCCATGGTAGATGCCCTTGAAGGTGCCGGAGATGGAGATGGCAGTGCAAGTAAGCGGGGAATGTACTAATGCAATTGCGGCGTAAATGCAGTCAACGCCATTGATGGTGACAGTGACGAGGAAAAACCAAGGGAACTACTCGCTGTGTTCGCCTTCGTAGGACGGAGTATGGGAACGTTGAAGGCTGCTTTCAGGGTGTGGGAGGAGTGGAGTCCTCCAGCCAGGAGAAGGCTGACGTCAGTGCCTTAGTCGACGAGGAAACAAAGGCAGGAAGAGACATCTCGGGCGAAAAGGAGGCACCTCTTGGGGCTGTAAGGGGTGGGCTCTCATTTAGTTCGTTTTCCTGCAAGCAACTTGAGCAATGGGACCAAATGTGGAATGGTAAAAACAGAAGTTGTGGTCGTCCTGGCGGCGTCATGGTGTAGGCGAGCTTCTATAATCCTGGGGCTGGATTCTCCAACAATTTCCTAGGATTTCCCTACCTGCCCCTAAGATGTCTTGTACGATTTCGGTAGCGTCGAGCTAAGGTGTATTCACTAAGTGATCATGCTGGAAATCTTTGTTAAGATCACCACTGTTGTAATTTACCCATCTGATAGTAGATGTTGACTAATCAACGGTATGGTATATATAAATGAAGTAAACACCATCGGAAACTCGTATTTATTTTCAAAATGTATAAGCTTTACTTCAAATATGAAAGGAGGAAGATCATTGTCTGGCAACAGAGTCTGTTTATAGGGAGTTACAAACTAGAGAAAATTATCCTTAGCTCATATAATAGTGAGGGAATGGTATGGCTGCTCTGAGGTACCCTTAATATTCCAGTGCGATATATCGGTTTCCCGAGATCGTAACTGCCTTAGTGAATATACCTTTCGGCACTTACAATCACCTAAACAAATTAAGGTCCCTTAAATGTGTTAGTAAATCCAGCCCCTGGTCTCTGCAGTCTTGCTCCCTGGGCAATCATGTGCTGAACCTTTGAAGGGCTCAGACAGCATTGTAACTTGGGATGCAAGGGAATCCAGTGTCCCAATGGAAGCTGTGGACACTGCATTGACTACGGCATAATTTTAAATTTGAGGATGACACCTACTTTTCAAGCTAGCTGCTCCAACGGGAGGTCTGAAGTGAGAATAATCAGTTAGATTCAGCTGGTAGGCGTTGGATGAAAAGTGTGTGCAGAGTATCCGGGGGAAGAGTTGTATGGGAGCTTTAGTGGTCTAACGTGAGGAAAGAGTAAAGCACGAGCTGTAGATTAGGTATGCCACGCTTGAGGATAACTCCCTTGGGATCGTCTTACTGCGTGTATGTGAGGTTGTTGAGGAGGTTGCTGACATGTGTTTTGTATTTGCTCTGAGAGTCACCAGAGAGCAAGAGCAGAAGTGGTTAGCCTGAGACTGGGGTGGCAAGTAATGATTTTTCAGGTCAGTTCAGTGAGATTTGTGAAGTTGACATCATTCATTCCAAAAGATTTAGTCATTGGTTTCAGCTATTTTAAGCTGACTCATCTGAACGTTACTGAATCTTAGCATGGTGGCTGGAATGCCTCTAAGCTTTCCAGTTCGCACTGGGATAGTGTCAGGCACAACTGTCCAATAGCCTTTCAGTCAAGGCAGGCTTGTCAGTTGGCTTTATCTACTTTCCCTTTGGGGATGTTCTGTGCTTCAGGAGCCAGACCAGCGCCTGAGAAGGTGACAGTGATTTCATAACGGTTGATCATGGTGGTCTGATCTGTTGATTGTCTGATTCTTTATGTCAGAGCAAAGGTGAGATCCAGAACACTGCTCTCTCATGTGTCAGCTATGATCGCTGAGAAGAGTGATCTTTGGGCATGCCTCAAGCATCTCGGCAATTTGGCGACTGGCCGCATCCACTCTCGCTCCTGGAGAGAGGATGGGATGGTGGGCATTGAAGACCTCTCCCAATATTGTGATCCTGTGCTCCGGCAGCACTGGCCTCGCTGATATCTAAGTTTCCTCAGCCTGCCTTGTCATGCAGATTGAACAACTTGAGGGGACCTTCAGCCAGGTGGATATTTATGACCAACTGAAATCTTGATCCTGGAACAGAGGATGGTCCAACCTTTTGTTCCTACTGTGTTCAGCAACACAAAGGGATAGTACCCCAGGAATGGACTCTCCCATTTGAGTGTTCTGTGATTGTATGATTGTGTGGAGAATGGAATTCTTAGGGAAAAGCCATTAATATTCCACGACAGTATGCTTGGATGGTGAGCCATCATGCTACTCTGAGATGGTTACCTCTTGGTTATCCAAATTGGACACATACATGACAGTGGCATCAGGGGATGTGAGATGATCACATCTAGTTCATAATCGACCGGAAAGCCAAGTAACAGCAGCTTGACTCTCCATTCTTTTGGTGTACTCCCATTTTTACAAGCCCTGATAGTCAACTGGACCTCCTAGGTCTCAGTGGCCCAGATCAGTTGAAAAGGGCAATTGAATCCCTCACGTTTGGGTGGAACTCTTAACTGGATCCTTTGTTTTGGGGCAAGCGATCCCAATGAGACCATGAATGCTTGACCTTAGCCTAACCAAGAAGATCAGCCAATTAACTGACTGAGCCTGGATCAGGCCGCTTATCTTACCAGAATCAGGGACCAAGGAGGCATGTTGCTAGCCGCAGGGCATACTCATGCACAGCACCACTCAACCTCCAGGCCTTCCTCCAAATCACAGGGATGCTGAAAATATGAGTTATAAGTTGAGTAATTATTTTCACGAAAACCATGTAACCAATATAACCCATGGTGTAAAACATGAAATCGGGCAATTGTTATTTGAAAACTCTAAATTCTAGAATCCTTCGTGTAGAATTTTAGTGAATTCCTAACAGATGCACGTGGATCTTTGCCTTTAGACTTGACAGTTTGAATTTTGTCTTGTTATTTGCAAGATTTTAACGCTATGCATCTAGAATATGAAGGGTTTTGACCATGAAAGTCTTCCGTGTTTTGTTTTTACTTGATGCAGACCTATGATGTAGCCAGATTTTTTATTTTTGGGAAGATGTATACATATAAACATTTGACTGGTTCTATACTTCAAACGTTAACGTGTAACACTGACGTGCAGTGTGTTATGTCGATAATGTATCGAAATGTGGGTAGATATTGATCTAATATTGAGTTCAGCTTTCCTTACACTGTACAGAATAATCGTTTTCTCTCTCTCTCTCTCTCTTTCCCTTTCCCCCCTCTCTCTCTCTCTCTTTCTCTCTCTCTCTCTCTCTCTCTCTCTCTCTCTCTCTCTCTCTCTCTCTCTCTCTCTCTCTCTCTCTCTCTCTCTCTTTCTCTCTCTCTCTTTCTCTCTCTCTCTCTCTCTTTCTCTCTCTCTTTCTCTCTCTTTCTTACTCTCTTTCTCTCTCTCTTTCTCTCTCCCTTTCTCTCTCTCTTTCTCTCTCCCTTTTTCTCTCCCTTTTTCTCTCCCTTTCTCTCTCTCTCTCTCTCTCTCTCTCTCTCTCTCTCTCTCTCTCTCTCTCTCTCTCTCTCTCTCTCTCTCTCTCTCTCTCTCTCTCTCTCTCTCTCTCTCTCTCTCTCTCTCTCTCTCTCCTCTCTCTCTCTCTCTCTCTCTCTCTCTCTCTCTCTCTCTCTCTCTCTCTCTCTCTCTCTCTCTCTCTCTCTCTCTCTCTATATATATATATATATATATATATACTCATATCTATCGCTATCCCCCTCCCCCTTTCCCTATTGGTATCTGTGCATTACTTCACCCCCTCTCATCTCACTCACTCACACTCACACACACACTCTCACTCACACTCACACTCACACTCACACTCCTTCCCCATTGGCAGCTGTGCATTGCTTCCCTCGGACTCATTCGCCCTGGCGCCCTGCCGTCCCCCTCAGTCGGCCGGGAAACACCACGCTGCCACGCCGAATATTCAGAGCTTGCAGACGTTCTGAAACCACCCCTCCCCCTCCCCCACCCCCACCCCACCCCCAC
>BOPN01002927.1:98346-105846 GCA_017312705.2 Penaeus japonicus | reverse complement strand
AACACATACATACATACACACACGCGCACACCCTATAAAACGACTGATCACAAGATCGCAGTGGACCCCCTCGAGCGAGGCAGGTTTCGCGTGCTTGCAGAAATGCACCAGAATGACGAACGGCTACCGCGACAGTGGAGCCATCTGAAGACATGCTGTTGCGTTGCGAAATCGTGAAAGATTCGTGAAAGGCGACCGGGTTGCTTTGGTTGACAGGGAGTCGTGGAGAGGTTGCGGACGGAAGCTACAAAAAGGTAAACATTTATAAAGTCAAATAAGCAGGAGTAAGGGGATCCCGCCGCAGGTGGAACGCAGGAGCTATATTTGTGTCGGTGAAGGTGCGGCTAAATATGAAGGAATGTATTTTTGAGTATGTCGGCATGGAGAGGGGGTAGGGAGAGAGAGGGAGGGAGAGAAAGAAAGATAAAGGAAGAAAGAAAGAAAAAAGAAAGGGAGGGAGGGATAGAGGCATTAGGGAGGGATAGGGGCTTAGAGGAAGGGATAGAGGAATAGAGGAAGGGATAGAGGCATAGAGGAAGGGATAGAGGCATAGAGAGAGGGATAGAGGCATAGAGAGAGGGATAGAGGCATAGAGAGAGGGATAGAGAGGAGAGAGAGAGAGAGAGAGAGAGAGAGAGAGAGAGAGAGAGAGAGAGAGAGAGAGAGAGAGAGAGAGACTAAGAAGGGAGATGGATGGAGGTAGGTAGAAGGGTAGGAAATGAAGGAGCAGGAGGAGTATGAGTGAGCGAGAGAAAAAGATAAAAAAAAGAGAGAGGGGAAGTGAACTGGGAGAGAGGTAGGAAGAGCAGGGCTAGAAATAACAAAAGAGGAGGAGGAGGGAGGGAGAGAGGGAGAGACACCCAAAAGGGGGCGAGATAAGGGAGGAGCTCTGTCGGGAATCGACTGGAAACCTCTTGCCTCGAGGCCAAGGTTGCAGCTGGGACTTATGATGCATTCCTTTGTTGTCGACCCCTCCCCATCCCCCTCCCCCTCCGTCGGCCCTGTGCCCCTAGTTTTCCGAATACCTTTGCCAACATTTTCCTTTATTTAAGATTGTTTGCCCTTAGTGAAATATTGCCTTGCTTGTGATTGTTATATACTAGTCTGGCAGAGTTCCAGGAGACGAAACCTGAGCCGAGAGCCTTATAGCCTTGTTCTTTGGGGGGTTGAGGCCCGCCGAGCGCCAGAGACGCGGCGTCGCTCCTCGCATGTTTCCTCCTCGTCTTTCCTTTCTTTGCTGACGTGCTCCTCTGTCGGAGCTTTCTGTCTTGAATGCCGCTCTTGTGACATGATGTGGTGTGATGTGATTAGATTAGAACGGGCGAGAAGACACATCTATTTTGGGATTCATACATGTCATTTTTATTTGTATAGCGATGTATTCATATGAAACTGTGTGTCCTTAGTAAAAGGGAGAAAACGGAGGATGTGGACGAGTGAACTTTTTTACGCTATTAGTGACCACACTCTTTGGTGTTAGGCCTACATGTAGGCCTAGAAATTTCTGATCATGTACTTGACTCTCATTGATTGCCTCATCGGGATCGTAACGTGCCCCTGTTCTTACGGTCATATAGATGCGAGCGAGCATGCGTTTGTGAGTACATATGTATGTGTGGCTGTATGTATGTATATACATATGTATGTGTGGCTGTATGTATGTATATACATATGTATGTGTGGATGGCCACCGATATAGTTGCCTGTGAAATGCATCACAATAGTGAGGGAAAAGCCGTTATTGTTTGTGTTTTACTGTGTACTGTGTTTGTGTGATGTCCCGCTTAGGCGCCTGTTTACATGTGTCTGTTTATAGTTATACGGTTTATTTATGAATGTTAGGATGTGAACGTGGCAGCGTGAATTGCTTGTTTAGACTCGGTTACGCGGTCAGAGCGAATCGTCCGGAACCCATACTATGGCGAGGCCGTATCTGCACCCCCGGCGAGCACTTCACAGGTCGCAGTGGCCCTTGATTTGACTCGTAATACTACACCGGCCAATCCCGGCGCGCGTATTTCATTTCCCAATAGGAAGCCGAATGCGTTTTTTTATGCTGGCGAGTTATTTTACGATGAAGAAATGATGTATATAGCGGACGTCCCCTTTCGGGCGGTGCGTCACAGTGATCGAAGAATTTGGGAACGAGCGCTGCGCTGCGCCCTGCCTTTGTGTGCCGCCGCAGCTCTGAAGGACGACCCGGGGCCCAGCGCCCTTGCCTCCTCCCCCTCCTTCAATCCACTTGCCTACTCTACGAGGGCTCGGCGGTGCCCTTGGCATTGCTTGGGGCTCCTCTCGGCTGAAGGATACCCGCCCGAAGTGCGGTCTGAGGATGCGCTTGCAGGCAATGTGTCAGTGATGCTGGCGGCAAGACCGAAGTTGTCCGAGAACGCCCCGACCCGGTTCTGTTCCTCGGTTCCCTCGATACCAGCCAGCGTTCCTGGCGGCGTGTCCCGAGTCTCGACAGAGATGGCGGCGAGCGCTGTGCCCAGGGCTCGTCTGGCGTCGCCTCTGGCTCGCGCCTGGAACCCGATAAGCGGTAAGACGAGCCGAAGATCCTCTTGCCTCTTCTTGGAGGAGTTGGAGCCAAGCGCCTTAAGGTTAGTCGTCAGTCGAGTTCCCTTTAGCTTATCGTCTTGCCTGTTGTTGGCAAGTTTGCCGTGAAGTCTGGGAGTGGATTTAGCCGGATTCGAAGCCTCCGAAGATTCGCCCAAGTTGTTGACGTGCAACTTGACCCGCCGGCGGTTTCGCTTTGCACTTGGGATCGATCCTGGAGTCACTTTTCCCGACGAGTTGCCGTTGGCGTCTCGGCGGCTGCTGGCCTTGCGCTTGGGCCAGAGCCCTCGCCTCTCCTTCAGTTCTCCCTCGCTTCTCCCTCGCTTCTCCCTCGCTTCGCCCTGGCGACCTGCTTCCATGGCGCAGTGGCCCGGCAGGCCTTTCAGCCCAAAGTCCAAAGCATGCCTGCCTGCATCCCCGTCACCCGATCAGCCATGCTCTCGATGACCCCCGGTCCCTAGCGACACTCGTGCCCTTGCGCTGCAGTTGCCATGTGACACTAGTGTGCCCAGCGGACCCTTGCGGAGTGTCGCTCTCGCCCCCCTCCCCCCCCCCTCTCCCCCGCCTCTCCCCGTCTCTTTCTCTAATTCAGCATTTCTTTCTCTATTTCTCTCTATTTCTCTCTGTCTCTCTCTGTCTCTCTCAGTCTCTCTCTCTCTGTCTCTCTCTCTCTGTCTCTCTCTCTCTGTCTCTCTCTCTCTCTCTCTCTCTCTCTCTCTCTCTCTCTCTCTCTCTCTCTCTCTCTCTCTCTCTCTCTGTATATATATATATATATATATATATATATATATATATATATATATATATATATATATGTATATATATATAATTCTGCCCATCCTCCCTCCCTTCCTTCCTTTTATTTAATGGAAAATATATCTGGGTATATTTGGTTGCTACACCTGAAATTAAGAGGCGATGCTCATACTTTACCTAAACTTCGGACCCAAGCGTTGTTGTAAAGAGCACTTACCACGGCTTAATGAAGGCATAGTTAATTTTAGATCGCATTATGTATAAACTAACAGGAATGTTTTTGCCTGCATAACTTTAGGTAGATACTGGCGATATTAATGAAAGTATCGCGAGCAAGTCAGGGTACCCAACCAGGTCGCAGGAAAAAATGCTCATACCTGGGAGGTCTTGAGTCGGATTTGATCTGTTTTTTTTTTCTGCTCTGGATTCTTCCGTTGGGAAAATATCACGTCGTCGATTTAGGCGATGCAGTTATTGCACTCATTTCTATCTTCACTTTTCGCTAATACTCTATATCGTTAATTTGATATCATAGACTCATTCTTAGATTATGTAAGGCGTCGTAATTTTGTAATTGTCTTTAGCTGCCAATTAAGCAGTTGATTACTTAGGCCTAGATCTGAAGGAAGCTCGCTTGCCTGGACAACTGTGTGATAAATCAATGTTGATATCGTTGCCTCCGTAATATTTCCCGACAGGCGGCACTCAAGGGGAAATGCCAGGACGATGGCGGACGAACTAGAATGAAGGTCGTTTATTTTCTCCGGTGTGCGTCCGCTTCTGTGAATGAGTGGGGCAGTAATGACTCGATGTTCCTGGTAAAAAGCACGTGTCGCTCTAAGAGATGTGTTTACGACCATTCCCTCAGGTAGGAAGGCCTGCGGGGAGCGCCTTCAGAGTCAGCTGTGGAGTATATGCTCGTTATTTTTGGCAAGCGGAGGACGCTGCTTAGCCTGCTGTCACAGCCGCTGCGCACGTGTCTTGGCTTTTGTTTGGCACTGCACGTGGAGAAGTCGGCCAGTGCCAAGCGATGCTCTCATATTGCGATAAATAACTCCGGGGTCCTGAAAGGCTCTTATCAGAACGAGCAGATAAATTTGAAAGCAAAATTTACTTTTAAAAGTGAGAAAGTGCAAAGTCAGTCACCGGGTGATTGAAGCATTGGGGGATGTGGATGAAAAGAGTGATGACTGCTGTCTCGAGTTCTGAACTGACATATGCATGCAGATGAGGCTTACTGCAAAGTGCTGAGCTAAGATACTCAAGCCTATATAGGTTGCACCGAAGGTTTAGCCGAAGATTCAGCGCGCGGATGCCAACACCAACGCTAGTACCGAGTGCCACGCTGCCAATTCCACACTGCGGAGAGTAATACCCTTGGCCTTGAAGCAGCTCTCGTTTAATGAAGCAACTGAATCACATTAATCCCCTCAAAGCCGTCGCCTCCATCGTGGGCACGCCATTGCCTCGCCCTGAACGCACGTCGCCTGTTCCCCGTCAACAGTACAGTGACAGTAAACATGCGTTGGGAAAAGGTCAAGCGCCGTAGCCACGACCGCAACCAAGACCGCTACAGTGAAGTCATCATCTTAAGCTGTATTATGTTGCCATCACCACCACCACGCCAGTGCCACCTCGACCGCCACTGCTGCTGCTTGTGTAGCACCTTCGGCTGCGCCGCCCGTTACTTATTGCTGAATTTGTCACGATGTGCAGGGCGCGACAGGGCGCTGGCCTGCACTACTGCCTCTGCCCACGCCGCCTGTGAGAGGGAAGAATGTGTGACGCAGTAGCGATAGAAAGCCATCTAATTCACACACAAAACGGCGAAGTAGTATACCTATGCATGAGTCGCATATCTGGATATTTTCATTTGGAAAAGACTTGTGGTTGTGGAAGGCGGCCGTGATTTTTCATGACTTCCTTTGCGCACGGGGCGTCGCTGCCTAATTTCCACTTATCCTCTTCGTTTTGGGTAGTGTCCTGACGGCGTTATTTTGCCATTTAATCTCTTCCTTGCAGAATTCGAGGCCGTTTGAAGGTAGTGATTTATTTTCTGCATTCGATTTTGTATGCAAAATCTCTCGCTTAAAGAAGAAGAAGAAAAAAAAAACGCGCCGCCCACACTCGCAATACATGTATTACCTTTGCTGCTCTCCTCAGCTCCTCTTTCTTGTTGGCATTTCTTCCTTTCTCTCTGCATGCATTTCTCGCTGTCGAGGGAGCCGATGCCAGAAATTCCCGGAATGTCACAAGTTCTGCTCCGGAAACGCTTCACAGGTGATTTGCTCCACTTGAAAGCGAGAATGTATCAGGGAGCAATAATGGCGCTGCGGCCGGGGTCCCGTGTCGCCGCCGCCGCCACCGCCGTCGCCGCCGAGGGGTTGCACTTCAGCCGCCCACCGCAAATGTTGCCGTTCCCTGCAAGTCTAGTACTTCGGGCGGCGCTGAATGCAACGCCGGGGATATTGCGTCCACTGTTTTTGTGTTTGATGTCGGTTTTGATAACAAACATTTCAGTTATTTTGACTTATTATTATTTATTCATTATTTTTTTTTCTTTTACTATTAATATCATTATTTTTTATTATTGCTATTATTATTACTATTATTATTATCATTATTACTCTCATTGTTATTATTATTATTATTGTTGTTGTTGTTGTTATTAATATTATTATTATTACTACGATTCTTCTTCTTCTTATTATTATTAATAATATTATTATTACTACTGCTACTACTACTTTCATTTTCTTTGTGTGTAGGTGGTCAAAAAACGAAGGGAAACAGGAAAACACAAAAATATGCTCAAGGCCTTTCCGCTATATTGCTTCCTCTGGGCAGTCTAGCGAAAAGGCCTTCGGCATATTGCTGGTTTCCCTTCGTTGTATTTTTTATTTTATGCAAAGTGCTCAGCATGAATCTTCCACATTTTTGTGCTCGCCTTTGTGCTTTATATACGTTTGCGGTACTAATGCATTTATGTATATGGCAACGATAACGTTTTAATAGCGAATGCTGATAACAATGTTTTGGCATACATTAAGTGGATGCCATTTAGATTAGAAGATAAATCAGCTTGATGATTATCATGAAGTATTCGCGTGACATACTCGCTAAACGGACAAGGGACGAACATTCCCTGCTACGAACATTTCACTTTCCATCACTCGCCGAATTCCAAAGGTAACAGTTGGAGCTTATGTGACATACCGGGTATTTATATAGGAAAAAAAAAACAATTCTGTCTCTTCTACATAAGCTCCTTGATGTTGCAGGAGTGAAATGCTTTGCACTATCCAGCCGAATTTAGACCTGCTTCTGTGAGTGCAGCTAGGAGTGTACTTGATCCTACTTGTTACCGACACACGCCTGCATCGGAATTGTTTGATTAATGGAGATATTTGGTGCGGTAGGCTGGTGAGAGTGGCCCAGTGCACACGAGCGCACTGGCCTCTTATCTGGAAGCTTCCGGTCCACGCTTGTCGTTCAGCGTCCGAGGGACAGTTCGACGAGTGCTGTAGATGACGATACTCGTCTGCTGTTTATTCCTGAGTGTCTTGGCGTTCGTTTTGCTGTGTTTTGCTCCTGTGGTGTGTTTCCGAAGCATCCTCCGTTCCCTTATTCACAGCTTGGCGGTGATCCATGAGGTTGGGTGTGTGACAAGAGGCTGCGTTGGATTAGCTCGATGAGGAGCTATTTTTTCCTTGATTTCCTTTGAGCTGCAATTCCGATGTTAACCACTCTGGGAATCAAGACGAGAAAGCATACTATACGTTATACATTAATGATGTATGCCTCCCTCCCTCCTTCTCTCCTTCCTTCCCACCTATCTCTCACCCCATTCCTCCCTCGTTTCTCCCTCCCTCCATCTTTTAATTAAAGCCGTTTCCGTCAGCCTACGGGCCGATATGAAGTAGGTCTAAGCGCAAAGATATTGGTATTTACTCCTTTCTCATTCCAATTATTTTTTCTGCTCTGCCACTACTGCTGAGCGCTGCCTTGCCTTTATTCTTATCTGGAATTGAGCCCCATTCTGTTGTAGTCCCACGCTCTGCTCTGACACTACACGTACTCACTCACGCTCTGCTCGTCTGACGTCCCCTGCTTTTTGCTTGCCTGCCTGCCTGCCTGCTTGCTTGGTTGACTCCTCGGTATTTACACTTGCCTGCTCACCGTCTTTCT
>BOPN01002927.1:93346-95846 GCA_017312705.2 Penaeus japonicus | reverse complement strand
GCAGGTATTTCCTGCGAGTTGACATCATATGTGGGTTGCGGAAAGCTGCTGGCGGCTGTTTGCGTTCGTCGCTGTGGGGGGCAGGGGGGTGAAAGGCGAGAGGAAGACAGGATGAACGAGTGTGTGAGTGAAAGCACGTTCGACCGAATGAGTGAATGGGTAAGTGAGTGAATTAGTAAATGAATGAATAATGAGTGAGTGCATGAGTAAATAAGTGAATAAATAATGAATGAATGAATGAATGTGTGAATGAGTGAATATGCAAGGGTGGGATGGGGGAGTGCTGAAATGAGAGAGAGGGAGAGAGAGAGATAGAACGAAGGAGAGAGAAAGAGAGAGAGGGAGGGAGGGAGGGAGGGAAGCGAGAAGCTACTCGGCCACCCCTTCCTTTCCTTCCGCCTCTGCCGTCACTACACCGTCTCGTCCTCCTCTCTGAATTTTCCTCATCTCGTGGGAATGGTGTGTGTTCTGTGCAGCGTGTGTTAGACTCTTGTCCAAAGCAGGAGCAGACGCGCGGATACTCCTTTCTCTCTCGGTCTCGCATTTTTCATGCATGCATAGAGGGAACGGCGACAAGTCTGTTTGTATAGATATGTATGCGAAATGTGTTCACAACAGTAAATTTATTTTATTTTATTTTATTTTATTTTATTTTATTTTATTTACATACTGTCACACACCCACATACACATGCACACCCATATACACATGCACACCCATATACACATACACACCCATATACACATGCACACCTACATACACATGCACACCTACATACACATGCACACCCACATACACATACACACGTACATACACATACCTACACACACACACGCCTACACACGTACCTTCCTACACACACACGCCTACGCACACGCGCGCCTAACATTTAACTCTGTATGCTTGTGGTTGATCCGCCTTTTGTTCTGTATATATTTCAACATGTTGACATAGCTGTAAAGTTTTGTAAGATATATGTGAGCACAAAAAGGGACTAAGATTGGGGTGAGGATAACCTATGTTACCTCATCCTTTTGAGATGTACGTAATCACTTGTCTCAATAAACTTGTCAAAGTCGAAGTCAAAAGTCACACACTCACACTCACTCACACTCACTCACACTCACTCACTCACTCACTCACTCACTCACTCACTCACTCACTCACTCACTCACTCACTCACACACACACACACACACACACACACACACACACACACACACACACACACACACACACACACACACACACACACACACACACACACACACACACTCACACTCACACTCACTCACACTCATTCACTCACTCACTCACTTACACTCACTCACTCACTCACTCACTCACACTCACACTTACACTTACACTTACACTTACGCTCACACTCACTCACTCACTTACACTCACTCACACTCACTCACACTCACTCACTCACTCACTCACTCACTCACTCACTCACTCACTCACACTTACACTTATACTTATACTTATACTTACACTCACACTCACTCACACTCACTCACACTCACTCACACTCACACTCACTCACTCACTCACTCACTCACTCACTCACTCACTCACACACACACACACTCACTCACACACACACACACACACACACACACACACACACACACACACACACACACACACACACACACACACACACACACACACACACACACACACACACACACACACACACACACACACACACACACACACACACACACACATATATATATATATATATATATATATATATATATATATATATATATATATATATAATTTATATATGTGTGTGTGTGTATGTATATGTATATGTATATGTATATGTATATATATGTATATATATGTATATATATGTATATATATATATATATGTATATATATATATATATATATATATATATATATATATATATATATATATATATATATATATATATATATATATATATATATGTATGCATGTATGTAAACACACATTAAGCCCTGCGTGCGGAGGCTGCGTGGCGGCCGTGCTCTGGCAAAACAATTAGCGCGGCGCCCTCCTCATTAACATAGGGCACAATGCCGGCGAATTTGTTCCCCGAGTCCTTAATCAAAGTGCGGGGCGCCATTTGCCGTCATTGTCCTGCTAATGACGTGTGGATGGACGCTCTAGTGGGCGGTGCAGGGACGGAGGGAGGGAAGGAGGGATGGGAGGGAAGGAGGGAGGGTGGGAGAGAGGGGAGGGAGGGAGGAAGGAGGGGGAGGGAAGGAGGGTGGGTGTGGGTGGGGTGGGAGGGAGGGAGGGAGGGAGGGAGGAGGGAGGGAGGGAGGGAGGGAGGGAGTGGAGGGGGAGGGGAGGTTGGGAAGGAGGGAGGGAGGGAGGGATGAAGGGAGGGAGGGAGGGAGGGAGGAAGGACGGGAGGGAAGAAGGGAAGGGAGGGGGGGGGGAAGGGAAGGGAAGGGAAGGGAAGGAGGGAGGGAGGGAGGGAAGGAGGGAAGGAAG
>BOPN01002927.1:86281-93246 GCA_017312705.2 Penaeus japonicus | reverse complement strand
CCCCCTCCCCCTCTCATTCTTCCTCCCCTTTCTCCTCCTGTATGTCTATGCATAATTTTCCTTTGCCGTTAGGCCTAGCTCCATGTTGCACAATTTTTCTATCCTTGGTATTTAAGCGTCCTTCCAGCGACTCTTTCCTACATCCCTTTCCTCCAAATAACTCCTTGCAGATTATCCCGGCAGGAAACCCGTTATTTATCCTGCCTGTCTGCCACTCGTCCCTCTCCCTCCGTCTCTCGAAGGATCCAGTAATTACGGATAGCAGCGCGACCTCCTCCCCCTCCCCTCCCACTCTTGCACGAAGAGGGCGGGGGGAGGGGGGGGGGGGGGGGGGGAAGGAGAGGAGGACAAGGGGAAGGCAAGAGGAGAAGGAGGGGCGGGGCGGGGAGGTACCAGGGGAGGCGGGGACGAACCCGAGTGGCAGTATTGTCTCGTGAAGCCCATATCTCTCCGGACCTTCACGTCTTTGTGGAGACTTCCAGCGTGTTTCCCTTTCAGGCCTCTGTCGTTTCTATCACTTTTCTCGCTTTTTCTCTCCTTTTCTCGCTTTTTTTTCTCTTTTTCTCTATTTTTTCTTTATTTTTCGAACCCTAGGTTATCTTGACTTCTCCGCCTCACCCTTTTTAGTTCCTTCCTGTGTCTCGAGAGCGTCAATATCACACTTTTAAGAAACTAGAGACACGTGACTCTGAAATCAAGTGAGTTCGTATGGAATCTCGCCAGGCCGCCGTGTCCCCGAGCGGCGGCCGGAACAGCTGTTCATATCGCTCGCCCTGCCCAGACGTCGTGCCGTGAACACTTGGGCAGGTGTATACAGGGTGTCCCTTTCCCGAGGGGACACCAGTATTGCCCCAAGGCTCTGTCGATGACTGATAAAGCGTTATCCCAGGACCTTCGGGAACGGAGAAAGGTCTGGGAAGGATTTGATATGTAAATTTTGCCATTAATCAGATGGGTGGATGTCCTCCCCCCGAATTCCAAGATGCTAGATACTTCCGTGCGATGCAGTTCTCCCCCATTTGTGACGCTTTACCTGTCGTGCTAGAAGGTCTTACATTTTAGCCTTTTATTTTCCCAGCTAACCGGACGCAACCGCGGCAGATGCCATGTGAATCCAAACAAAGGAAGCAAGATAAAAATGTGCTGCATTTTCTGGGCTTACGTAATGGATCACTGGGGCCGCTCCAATCCCCATTTCTTTCCCTCTGCTCTCTTCCCTCGCTGGATTTACCCCCGTCTTTACCTGGCCGCATTTATCTCAATGCAGATACCGTAAAACGCCTCTTTGTTTCCCTTACGGCGCGGCAGCAGACTGTCACTGCTCCGCCTTTGCGATAAAACGTCTGGCAGTTATGAGCCACATGTTCGTTTTGTCGTCAGGGAAGTTTTTACGCCGTAAATGGGCCTATGTCATTCTAGTTGCAAAGAGGAGTGGAGAGCCGGGCGCCATTGAGAGGCGGCGCCGGATGTTTATGTTCTCCGGCAGCGACCTGTCAGCCTCTTTTATTCATTCACAGCCTAAGGGGGAAGCATCCATCGCCGCACTTCCTGCTCGCTACTTCATATTCTCGGCTTCCGCTTCTACTTCTGGCTCTCGTTCGGCCGCGCTCTGGTCGCGCCGCTCCTCGTCCTTCTTCGTGCACCTCCTTCGCTGGATCCAGACGACCTTCCAGACATCTCCCTCCGCTTGAACTCCCGCGTGTTTGATGCTCCTCGATCGACAGGACCTACAAGGACTCTCCTCAGGGGGCTGTGGGTCCCCCTCCCTCGCACTTCAGTTTAGGAGTCAGGACGTGTGTTATGCCTCCAGATTTCCCTGTCGGTCCTAATCCTTCTTCTTGATCTCGCCAGAAGAGCCATGGCTCGGTGCCGTTTTCTTTTACATTTATTATTTTTTAAAATTCATTTTTAGCTTCATTGCAAGCATGACGTTGGTAAGCATAAGAGGCGACAACATAGCGACAACATAGCCTCATGGGCGCCTGTAAGATCAAAGCAAGATTGTATGTTATCCCTCCTTGAAACATTCTGGCGAAGAGCTTCCGTGTCATCCCGCACTGAGCGCATCTTAACCAGAGAAACCGAAAGTGTTACTATATAGTGGTCGGCCCTTCCGCCGCGGCCGCAGGTGTGGCGGCCGGAAGTGCCAGCCGTCCTCCCATTAACCCAAAGCGGGAGTGACGTGCGGTGCGCTTGGTTTAATATTGCCGTTGCCTCACGACCTTGCTTGACCCCGTCCGACTTGGAATGCGAGGGAGAGGCTTGGTTCAGTTCAAGCAGGGATGTCAGGTCCGTGCTAAGGATAATAGGATGAGTTCCAACGACGGTAGAGCCAGCCAGCGCCAGCGCAACCTTACCCTCAGCAGAACGCTCTTGCCACTGACTCGCCTTGCCAGACAGGCCGAGCTCCCTTGTACTTCAAGGCCGAGCTCTCTCGCCCTTCTCAGTCGAGCTCTCTCGCCCTTCTAGGCCGAGCTCTCTCGCCCTTCTAGGCCGAGCTCGCTCGCACCCCAAGGCCGAGCTCTCTCGTCCTTCTCGGCCGAGCTCTTTCTCCCTTCTAGGCCGAGCTCGCTCGCACCCCAAGGCCGAGCTCTCTCGCCCTTCTCAGTCGAGCTCTCTCGCCCTTCTAGGCCGAGCTCGCTCGCACCCCAAGGCTGAGCTCTCTCGTCCTTCTCGACCGAGCTCTTTCTCCCTTCTAGGCCGAGCTCTCTGGCCCTCCTAGGCCGGCTCTGGTCCTGAGCAAACACTGAAGCTTCGCGAGAAAAAATCGCTTTACTTTTTCAGTCGCAGTTGTGAGCGCACGTTCGATTATGCACGGTGTTTGTCCATGTTTTTCTGCCGTTATTTTGGCCCTGGTGCCCTCCTCCGCCCGAGCTTCTCAGCGCTGCAATTCAGTTTGCACGGCAGCTCAAGCAAATTAATTTCCCCGGAACGCGAAAATAATCCCGACGGGGGCTCATAGTGCAGTAACGATGTTACGGCTTTCTTTTGCAGGATTTACCTCGGCTGATTAGAGCCTCCCGCGGCCGGGCGTGTTTACCCTCGTCTTGACCTTTCATCTCCCTTAATTGTCTTCAGATCTGCCTCGCGAGTCCTCCGATCCTTCCCCCCCCCCTTCGCCCATCGGAGACGACACTCCCTTTCAAGACGCATTGTCTCGCCGCGAAAAAAGGCGTTGCTTTGCCGTCTCTGCCGTTCGCGCACCGCCGCAAGATCCGACTGGCGCTGGAGGGGAGGGGTTTTGGTGGGTGGGTGTGTTTGTGTGTTTGTTTACTTCCTTGTGCTTTTCTTATCCGCCTGCTTGCCTGCCTACATGCTTGTCTACCTGTCTGCCAGCCTGCCTGTCTGTCTGCTTACCTAGCTACCTAGCTACCTGCCTATTTGCCTTCTCTCCTTGCCTGATTGCCATGTTTATCTCAGGACATGTACTGTAATTATTATTGGGTGTATATCCGGGTGACTTCTGCCCTGTCGGTTAACAATGGCATATTCATATGGCACGATCTAATTGGTTGCCGCGTGTGAAGCCCTCACGGAGAGCCACGTGACACCAGAGGAGGAGTGGCAACAATTACACGCTTTACACTCAGGCTTGACTTGTTGCGTCCGCCTGTTACCCGAGAACGCGTTGGAGTGCAAACGATCCTCGACTCTCACTCTCACCTTTCTCATTATGTAACGCGCTTGGCCAGGTGGAATTCTAGACGAGACTCGGGTAGAAAAGTAACATCTGCGCTCACTCTCTCTCTTTCTCTCTCTTTTTCTCTCTCTGTCTCTCTCTCTGTCTCTCTCTCTGTCTCTCTCTCTGTCTCTCTCTGTCTCTCTCTCTGTCTCTCTCTCTCTCTCTCTCTCTCTCTCTCTCTCTCTCTCTCTCTCTCTCTCTCTCTCTCTCTATCTATCTATCTATCTATCTATCTGTGAGTGAGAGTGAGGATGCGAGTGAGAGTGAAAGAGAGAGCGAGAAAGAAAAAGTGAGAGAAAGAGAAAGAGAAAGATTAAGAGAGAGCGAGCATGAAATTACGATCTGCTCGGAAGTAAAAAGAGCTCGCCTCATGGACTGCAAGTTCCCTTCACAGTTTAATCGTATTTGCATGTTGTCTTTCCCTCGCGACGAAAGCCCGTGTTTAGCCCTTAATCCCATGCGCTGTCATTCACAATAATCTCTTTCCATCAGCTTAAATGCAAAATAAAAATAAGAGTCATTAACGCATTAAGCTGCTGTGATTTAGGTTTGAGCTTAGTCATGTCACACTCTCGCTTTGGCCTTATTCGTTAAAGATCTTGCAACTTGCAACATGAGCGCTTGTTTAGTTTCGATTTGATGAGTTCGAAGTGACTGAGGGAATGAGTTTATCTTTGCAGGAGCGGCGCGAGTGCTTGTGCTTGTAGCCTTAAGCAAACCCTCCTCGTTTGCTCAATTGTTGATCATGATTTTTTTATTCTTAATTCATCGCTCGTTTTGGGCCATTCTCGGTCGAAGAGACCTTAATGGGATATTAAAGCGAAGGATCTGCATAATGACGTCAGTTGATATGATGTTAGATTTTGACTTTCGGATGAAGGGGGGCTCTCTATGGAGCTGCCCTGAAGGAAGCTGTAGGAAGGAGTTAACTTAGAGTGCTTCCATTCACTCTATCTCACTCTCTCCCTTTCCCGTTTCCTCCCTCTCCCGTTTGACTTAGCCCCCCACCCCACCCCCACCCCATCCCACCCCGGCATCGCGGGAGATTCTTCTCAAGGAGTACGGGTGGTGTTAGGTCGAAGGGGGGGGGGGGCAGGTTGTCACTGTTACGGTTTTGCATCCGGGACTTGTTGTTGCGATGGGGGACGCCCCGTCGCCGTTCTCATCCTCCCCCTGTAAAGCCAGAGCTCTCTCTCTCTCTCTCTCTCTCTCTCTCTCTCTCTCTCTCTCTCTCTCTCTCTCTCTCTCCCTCTCCCTCTCTCTCTCTCTCTCTCTCTCTCTCTCTGTCTCTCTGTGTGTGTGTGTGTGTGTGTGTGTGTGTGTGTGTGTGTGTGTGTGTGTGTGTGTGTGTGTGTGTGTGTGTGTGTGTGTGTGTGTGTGTGTGTGTGTGTGTGTGTGTGTGTGTGTGTGTGCGTGTGTGTGTGTGTGTGTGTGTGTGTGTGTGCGCGCGTGCCGTGCATGTGTGTGTGCGAGTGCGAGTGCGAGTGCGAGGGAGAGTGAGAGAAAGGGGAGCGAGTTCTACGCGTTGAGTGATGTCCCGCCGCATTACTTCCGCCGGATTAGTTTCCGACGGAGCTTGGGCTCTCAGCAACCGGCCAAGACGCTATTTTTTACCCAAACGCTTTACTCTGAATTCATTTTCACCTTCTTTAAATTATTTTAAAACCCAGACGAGCCCGCGCCTTGTTCAAGTACTCTTCCTCTCTCTAAGCCTTGCGCGGAAGAGCAGTTCTCCAAAGTACGAGTGCCGCCCCCCCTCCCCCCCTCCCCGGCTGCCTCCGTGTGCAGCGAGGAGCGAGGGCGCACCTGCCGCGGAGGCGCCCGGGCTCATTTCCGCGGCACAATCTATCTCGACCCCTCGAGGCTCGCTGGGACAGGGGGAGGGACGGGGGCAGGGGGAGGGTTAGTGAGGGAGAGGGAGAGGAAGAGGAAGAGGGAGGGGAAGAGGAAGAGGAAGAATGAGAGGAAGAGGAAGAGGAAGAGGAAAAATAAAAAAGAAAAAAAGTGCGAGGGCGAGGGCCAGGGAGAGAGGAAGAAAGATACAAAAAAGAAAAACAGAGAAAAGGGAAGGAGGGAAGGGGGGAAGGGGGGAAGGGGGGAAGGGGCAGGGGAGGGGGCGACCGCTGCTGTGAATAATATCTGGTTTACAACACCCTGTCGTGAGCAGCTCAGAGCGGGGGAAGTGTAACAGTAGGCTTAGGGAAAGTATTGGAGATGCGGTGTGATATTTTAAGGTTTACGGCATGTTTTTTAATTGTGTTGAAGTGTTTTTGTGCGTGTTACGCTCGTGTGCGTGCCTCTCTCTCTGTCTCTGTGTGCGTGTGTCGTACACTCGAGAACTTTTGTCAGTTTTATCCCCTTTATGGCCGGCCTTGAAACGGGCGGGAGAAGGACGGCGGGGTTTGAGGCAGTGCGCGTCGGTGCTTTGTTCGGTTGAGAGAGGGACAGGGACAGGGACAGGGACAGAGACAGAGACAGGGACAGAGACAGGGACAGGGACAGGGACAGGGACAGGGACACGGACAGAGACAGAGACAGGGACAGAGACAGGGACAGGGACACGGACACGGACACGGACAGAGCCAGGGACAGGGACACGGACAGGGACACGGACAGGGACAGAGACAGGGACACGGACAGGTTCAGAGACAGAGACAGGGACAGGGACACGGACACGGACACGGACACGGACACGGACAGAGACAGAGACAGGGACACGGACAGGTTCAGAGACAGAGACAGGGACAGGGACACGGACACGGACACGGACAGAGACAGGGACACGGACAGGTTCAGGGACAGAGACAGGGACAGGTACAGGGACAGGGACAGGGACAGGGACAGGGACAGGAAGAGAAAGCAGATGCTTAAGAAAAAGATGGAGAGCATCGGAGAGAAAGAGAGAACGAAAGAGGCAGACCAGGCGTGGCAGCAGCAACAAGTATCAAGTCCCTCACGGAATGCATTCAGGCAGCCGCCATTAAAGCTGGGAACATTATCACTTTTCTTGTCTCGGCGTGGGACTCCCTCGGTGGAGAGTCTTAACAAACAAGTCTATTCAACTGTTATCGCGCTCGCCGAAAGGAGGTCTGGCCAGGGAAGAATGCGTCCCCCCTTCCGCCCTCCCTCCCTTCCCTCCTTCTCTCCTTCCCTCCTTCCCTCCCCCTGCCTCTCTCTCTCCCTCCCTCCCTCCCTCCCTCCCTCCCTCCCTCCCTCCCTCCTTCCCTTCCTTCTTTCCTTCCTTCCTTCCTTCCTTCCTTCCTTCCTTCCATCCCCATCCTTT
>BOPN01002927.1:58781-81281 GCA_017312705.2 Penaeus japonicus | reverse complement strand
AAGAAAAAGCGAAGGGAAATCAAAGCAAGCCAAGAGGTTGCCGAACGAAGGCTGACGAAGCGGAAGCGAGGTCACTTCCACGATAATCAGCTGTTATACATGCAAAGTAGGAAAGCAAACCGAGATGTTTCAGGCGGCGGAGGAGAAGTGTTTGGACAGAGCTTGTGCTGCTGCTGCTTGGCCTCGTTCTGCCCTCGTTCTCTCCCCCTCCTCCTCCTCCCTCCTCTTGTTCCTCCTCCTCCTCCTCCTCCCTCCTCTTGTTCCTCCTCCTCCTCCTCCTCCCTCCTCTTCTTCCACCTCCTCCCTCCTCCTCCTCCTGTTCCTCCTCCTCCTCCTCCTCCTCCTCCTCCTCCTCCTCCTCCTCCTCCTCCTCCTCCTCTTCCCCCTTCCCGCGGGAGGAGGAGGACTCGGCTGCGAAGGGAAGGGTTGATTCACGGGGCGAGAGCGGAGGAAGAGCGAGAGGGAAAGGGTGAATAATGGAAGGAAGAATGGCGGGGATGATTGAGAGGTTATTGGAATGTGTGGGAAGGAGGGTGGGAGAGGGGGAGAAAGACGGAGGAACGATGGAGGGAGGAGGGAGGAGGCAGGAGGCAGCTTGGGTGGGAGGGAGGGAGGGGAGGGAGGGAGGGATATGGAAAGTTTAGCCTCTTCCATTTTTTCCTTTCTTTTCTTCTTTGGGTTTTATGTGCGTTGCGAATTGTGGATTTATGCATTTTCATGCAACGGTTGGAAGGCAGATGATATTCTCTGGCGCCTTTGGGTGCAGTGTATCGGCTGAAATGCTTTAATTCCATTCTGTGAAGTGAATGGCAGAGCCGCAGTTTGAGAGCGCTGTTGATGCCAGGCCTATGGCATGGCTTCGACTCCATCACGTAGCGCCTCGGAGGCTGTGTGTGACAATGCAACATGATTGGCCGGATTAGTTTGCTTTGTGCGAAGCTGTTTCTGGCGCGGATTGGCGGATGCCGAAACGCACAACGGACGGAGCTGCAATACACTTCACTCATGCACTGTGACTACGCTTTGTCTCGGTATTTGTCGGCCGACGGCCCTCGCGCTTACTCGTTTTATTCGCGTCGCTCGCCGGGTTTGTCGTTCGCTCGGGCTCATGGACAAAAGTTTTCCTTTGCGATTCGTTTGGAGGATTTCCCCTTTCGGCGAAGCGGTTAGGTTGGATGAAAGGATAGTCTCCCTCCCCCCCTTACTCCCTCCCTCCCTCCCTCCCTCCCTCCCTTTCTCCCTCCCTCCCTCTCTCTTGCAAAATAGGGAAGATTAGAGTTGGGCGGCTGCGTGCGAGGGAGCGAGGACAAAGGGAGGATAAGTTGCCTGCCGCCCACGCTCTCACAGGTGCAAGGGCGTCTTCTTCTCGGAAACCGCGGCCGCTCGGAGATGTAGACGGGGCCCTCTGGATGCTTCGTCGTTCTTACGGGAAGATGCGTCCCTCATGGTAACGCCCAAATAAACACATACTCATACACATATTCATTCGTTAATTAATTAATAAATTAATTGATTAATTAATTAATTCATTCATGTAAGCATATTAGAGTCATTGATTTTCACTGTGCGATTGATGTTTTATTCAAACAATTACGTCAGATTAAATATTAGCAATGCAATATCCTTCCCGCATTGATTTTGTTTAGTCTTAAAAAAACAGGGCTTTTGCGATTTCCCTCGTCGTAAGGAGAGGTTCCCAGC
The DNA here is from genome assembly GCA_017312705.2 of Penaeus japonicus. NCBI lineage: Eukaryota > Metazoa > Arthropoda > Malacostraca > Decapoda > Penaeidae > Penaeus > Penaeus japonicus. The sequence goes on along the minus strand of BOPN01002927.1, from coordinate 79,580 downwards.
CCGGAATAAGGTCTGCTTTGGTGAAAGCTAAAAGCGAAAGGCGGTATAATGCCAGCGTAGGTCAAAGGAAGTGTCGAGAACTTTCCGGAATCATTTCCCCAGAAGGCTTAGCTTGTTTTTCTGCTTAATTATTACAGCAGCGTTGGTTCCTTGACCTTGCAGCGCTGGCCTCGTGACCTTAATAGAAACCGAGGCAAGGCCCTTTTTTCCCGAGCGCTGTCTTCCGTGGGTGAATCCCTCCTTCCGGGGAAATAGAAAGGACGCATCTGTGCTGTAATTCTTTATAGGTTTTCTTAAGTCGGTCCGAACAGGAACTTTATTTTTTTTCTCTCAAGAAGTAATGTAAATTTCTTCCAATAGTAGGTTCGATTTTTGTTCCAAGATTTATGCAGAAGGCAGACTTGGCGCGGGGAGGAAAAAAAAGAAAGAAAGAAAAAAAAAAAAAAAATGGGGACTCTGAGTATTCGCAAGATGAAATCTCGTTCGCAAGTAAGTGACATTGGTCGTCCTAAACCGTGCGTTCAACTTATTTAATGCGTCGCCAGAGGGAACGGTTCCCTTGTTGTGGAAAATTCTCTCTCTCTCTCTCTCTCTCTCTCTCTCTCTCTCTCTCTCTCTCTCTCTCTCTCTCTCTCTCTCTCTCTCTCTCTCTCTCTCTCTCTCTGCCCCTCCCTCTCCGCCTCTCCCTCCCTCCCTCCCTCCCTCTCCCTCCCTCCCTCCCTCTCCCTCCCTCCTCTCCCTCCCTCCCTCCCTCCCTCCCTCCCTCTCTCTTATTCTCTCTTTCTCTCCTTCTCTCTCTCTCTCTCCATCCCTCCCTCCCTCCCTCTCTCTCTCTTTCTATAACTCTCTCTCTCTCTCTCTCTCTCTCTCTCTCTCTCTCTCTCTCTCTCTCTCTCTCTCTCTCTCTCTCTCTCTCTCTCTCTCTCTCTGTCTGCCTCTCTGCCTCTCTGCCTCTCCCTTCTTCCTAAGGACGACCATTCAGCAAGCAAAAGTCCTTCACCAAACCGAAACCCTTAACCAAAAGGAGATCCTTCGCCCGGGGGAGATCCATCGCCCAGGGGGAGATCCATCGCCCGGGGGAGATCCATCGCCCAGGGGGAGATCCTTCACTGAATAGCGTAGGAGGAGTGCAAGAGGAAGTTGTAATGCCGTGTAATTGCAGACCTCTAATCGGCTTTTCTCCAGCCGCTTGTCGGCGCCGCGGCTCCTGGGCTTCGCTGGCGGGAGTGTGAAGGGCGCGCCCGCAGGAGTCCTCATGGAGAAGGCTTTGCGCCCATGTATGCTCGCATGTATTTTTTTTGTGTATGTATGCATGTGCATTTATTGATCAGAAAGATGCGAGGGGGGAGGACTATACCCCCCTCCCCTCGAAAGAATTAAGTCCCTTGAATTGATTTTTTCTCCCCCACTCTGGACGCGGACTTTCGCCCCGCCTCCGCGTGGACTCTGACCTTTAGCGAGTGCCGCCATAGGCCTCCGTTGTGATAGTGGCTCGTGACCGCCCACTCCCGCAAGCGCTCTTGCCGTCGGGTACGGACTTTAGTGACGCAGCTTGGTTTATTGATGCATTTCTTGGCTGTCTGTCTGTCGGTCGGTCTTTCTCCGCGCGATACTCGGTCGACGAGTGCGGGTTGTTGGCATGTCACCTTCCCAAAGTCTGTCTGTGTGTGTGTGTCTCTTTTGGTGTCTCTGCATTCGGTGCGTAGGCGAGGAACGGCCGCCTCTGCCGGGCGAGTGAATTTCCGCAGCCGCTCCTCGCCGCATCAGGACCTCCGCCTCATCTCCTCCGCGGGATGGGATGGACGTGAGATAAGACAAGGAAGGAGGAGGCTCATGCCACTTGTCATCCGCGCCTCGGTCGAGGAGCCGCGGGGTAGATGGCGAGCTTTTTTTCTGTCTCTCTCTCCGTATGCACTCACTCACTCACTCACTCACTCACTCACTCACTCACTCACTCACTCACTCACTCATGAGACATACATAAACGTATATATGTATGTCTCGGCTCATATCTCCATGTGTCTGGCTCCCTCTCTCCGAGAACAGGACAGCGGTGTCCAAGAAGCAGCATATTTCCCCTCTCCCTCACTCACTTCTAAATGCTCATCTTCATTAAAGGCCCCCCCCCCTCCCCACACCGCCTCCTTCCCCTCACGACCGCCCCTCACTGCCTCACACATCATAAAACGCCTCGACCATATTTAGCTCTTTGTTTCTGCCATTTCGTTGCCGCGTCATATTCTTCAACATTCATCTCCTAATGTCATTTTCTCCTTCATTTATTCACAAAACCCGAACTCTTTTTCTTTCATTTTTTTCTTGACATTTTCCCGTCGTTTTCCTTCCGCCCGTCAGCCGCCCAGACTCTCCCACACTCGAGTAGAAAGCGGCTTAACTCAGCTTTTGGGGCGAAAGAGTGGGGGAGGAAGGGGAGAGGGTTGGTAGAGGGGGGAGGGAGGTAGGGGGCCAGGGAGGAGGCTGGTCGCGGGGGGAGGGAGGTAGGGGGCCAGGGAGGAGGCTGGTCGCGGGGGCGGCAGGGGCGGCAGGGGCGGCTGGGGGAGAGCGAGAGGGCCTACCGGACCTCAGGACACGCTTTAAAATCCGGGCTAGGAGATCAACAAACATTTCTTTTCGAAAAAATGCAACTCGAGATCATAGCCAAGAAAAGAAAGGCGTGAAGTTTGGTGGGAAATATAAACGACATTTTTCGCATTCTTTCTTTGCAAGGACTTTGAAATTTCCTGCAGAGCGTAGGGGATGCAGGCGACCTTTAACAGGAACAAAGGCTCTCTCGATGCCCGCGGCAGAAGGGGAGATGCAGAGGGGGGAGGGGGGAGGGGGGAGGGGGGCGGGGGGCGTCCCTCACCTCCGTTACCTATCATGGTCTTGCCGCAGTGCCTCTGTCACATGACGACCTCCTCACGTGACGACAGCCTTTCCTTGCTCGGTCTCACAGCGTGTGATGTCGGACCGCGAGACAGGCCAGCGGGTTTTGTGCTTCCTTCCTTTTTGCATCTGCTCCTTGGCGTCGCCTTGCCGTGTATCGTCTCAACTCAGCCTTGCGTGTGCTGTGCTGGACATGTTCAGTATTTTCAGTATGTTCGTCACTATTTACATTTACGTCTGTAAACAAAGGCTCCTTCAGTGCACCACTGAGCCCCCTGCGCCAGTTAAGCTCCTCGATATGTACGCTATTCACTGTGTCTTTTTTACTTTTTTTTTTATTCGTGATTTTTATTCTTACTCCTTTCTCCGGTTATGTTTGAATCCTTCTTTACTTATTTCTCTTTGCGCCACCGTGTTTCTCTGGCTCAGCCTCGCGGGATATCATAATTATTTTAATTTTTCCTCGGTCCTTCGGGACGTGCGTGTGTTGGGGGGGGGGGTGTAGGCGGGCTCTGAAACGAGTCTGCTCGGCGTGTTAGGTCATGAAGTAAGATTTTTTTTAGCATGATTTTGTGACGCGATTTTTTTATGTCAGTCAGTAAAGCTTTTATCTGTAGAAAACGTGATTGGCATTTGATGTGATATGCTTACTCACTCTATTGCTTAATATGTAATGTGTCAATGTTGAATAACTGGAGCATTATCTTATTAATTAGTATTCCTGAGAGCAGCAGCCGACCCAAGCCGCTGCAACTACCACACAAAGAGTCCGGCCAAGAAACCCAGTTCGTGGCTGCGGCAACTTGAGGCCTAGTCAGTTATTCCTTTCACGATTCATGAGTCTTCGGGCCGGCCGGCTGCTTCACTTCCTGGAAAGAAATTACATTGGAGAGGAGGAGAGAATTTTATTCGGAAGATCGGGAGGGGGGGAATGGGGGGGGGGGGGAATAATATCGTTACTGCTTCGATTCCGCGTCGCAAGCTAATCCTTCGACGGGTCCGTATCGGTCACGGGAGGCGTCAGAGATCCGCGGGCTTTGTCCAGGGTTTAAGAGAGACCGGGGGTGGGGGGTGGGGGGTGCTGAGCGTTTCCAGGCGTCGGCGGAAATGTATGCAGGTTATTAATAGGAAAGGCGCGGGCGGCAGGGAGGCGGGAGGACGGATGTGTAGCGGTGGAGCATCACTTTAGTAGATGGTTCTCCGCGGGCAATTTGCATGAGGAACAATGGGCGGCGCCGCGGAAGGAGATCCGCCTCCGCTCCGCCTGATAGGGGCTGTTGCAAGGGCATGGAGGCTGTCATTGCACGGGGGATTTGCGGCTCAAGCGAGTCGGGGTGACCGTCGATGACGCTCTGCATGTTGCAAGCGTTTTATTTCTCTCTCTTGGACGCTTAGTTGTATTATGCAGTTGCTAATTTCAACAGATTTTCACTCAAATACGGCATCGGATCCGTCGGTGAGATGTTTTAAGAAGGCGTGTGCTCTGGCCACAGTTCCAGAGCATTTGTAAAGCAAATATACGAAAGAGTTACGTTGAAAGGGTTGCAGAGCTGAGCGCTATTTTAAAAAAGATATTCTTGCAATATGAATCAAAGCTTTAAAAAAAATCGGAGTTCGAGCCACACCTGGACGTGACTGGAGTGCCGTCTCCCCCGCCCCCCTCCTCTTCCTCCTCCTCCTCCTCCTCCTCCTCCTCCTCCTTCTCCTTCTCTTCCTCCTCCTCCTCCTCCTTCTCGTCTTCCTTTTCCTCCTCATTCTCTTCCTCCTCCTCTTCCTCCTCCTCCTCCTCCTCCTCCTCCTCCTCCTCCTCCTCCTCCTCCTCCTCTTCCTCCTCTTCCTCCTCCTCCTCCCCCTCCTCCCCCTCCTCCTCCCTTTTTTTCCTCCTCTTTCCTCTTCTCGTTTCTTCCCTCCCCTCCCTCCCTCCCCTCCCTCCCTCCCTCCCTCCCTCCCTCCCTACCTCTCTCTCCTTTTTTATCCTCCCCTCCCCTCCCCTCCCATCCCCTTATTCTCCTCACCCCTGCTTGTATAATATACATACTCAGGGTTGCAGCCTCCACAAGGGGAAGACCAGGAAGTGTGCATGAAATTTTCATTTTTTTTTCTCTCTCTTCATTTATTTATTTATTTTTTCTAGTACCCGCCTTCATAAAAAAAAAAAAAACTTCAGCGTAGTCGAGGGCGTGCAGCTGCCTACCATGTGGGTGTATAATGATCACTCGTCCTTATGCTTGTGGCTTCAACCACATTGTATAACCTCCCCCCTTTACTGAACGTAGTGTCTGAATATGAATTAGTTTCTAAAAGTACGATTTGTTCTGGAACGGTTGGTATTCTAATGAAAAAAAAATATATATATATCGTTATGGATTCCGCCGTGAGTTACAAGGGTCGCTAGTCTCGTGTGCCAAGTGGAAAGTTTTTAGTTATGGTCTAATGATATATTTGTGGCGGTGCCAGGCTTTTATATTTCTTTTGTTGGCGGACGGGGAGAGTCACGGGGTGAGAGGGGGACAGAAGGCGGGGGAGAGCCGAAGGAATATAGCGTGGGCGTGGCTAACAAGTAGGCGTGGTTTGGGTGTGGTTAGTAGTTTGGTGTGTTGTGTGGGTATGGCTGAGTGGTTTGTGCGGTGCTACACGTAGGGAGAACATTGGCTGTGGTTGTAAAATTTTGTCTCAGTCTCTCCTCTCTCTCTCTCTCTCTCTCTCTCTCTCTCTCTCTCTCTCTCTCTCTCTCTCTCTCCCTCCTCCCCCCCCCTCCCCCCCCCCCCCCTCCCCCCTCCTCTCTCTCTCTCTCTCTCTCTCTCTCTCTCTCTCTCTCTCTCTCTCTCTCTCTCTCTCTCTCTCTCTCTCTCTCTCTCCTTCTCCTTCCCTCCTATGTGTATGTGTATGTGTATGTGTATGTGTATGTGTATGTGTATGTGTATGTGTATGTGTATGTGTATGTGTATGTGTATGTGTATGTGTATGTGTATGTGTATGTGTATGTGTATGTGTATGTGTATGTGTATGTGTATGTGTATGTGTATGTGTATGTGTATGTGTATGTGTATGTGTATGTGTATGTGTATGTGTATGTGTATGTGTATGTGTATGTGTATGTGTATGTGTATGTGTATGTGTATGTGTATGTGTATGTGTATGTGTATGTGTATGTGTATGTGTATGTGTGTGTGTGTGTGTGTGTGTGTGTGTGTGTGTGTGTGTGTGCGAATGATAATACTCATAGAATGACAATACTCATATGACAATGCTGATACTGCTAATGGAAATGATAATGATTATGATTATGATAATGGTAATAATATTGATAATGATAATTATAAAGACAATGTTAATGATAATATTGATGATGATGATAATAATAACAATAATAGCAATAATCATAATGGTATTAATATCATTAATAGTGATAATGGTGATACATTATGCAATATATTTATGTATTATTTGCATCTATAAATGCATATGATTATGAGTAAAACACCGTGTTAATTTTAATTCCATTGGTTTGATTTCAAATAACCTATTTTGTGTATATATATATTTTTTCATATATGTATATATATAGATGAAATCATCCTCAACAATGAGAACCCATGGCTCAATAGAATGCATGGCGAGTAAAGTTGATTGCATGAGGGTAATGGAAAGTAACGAGCATAAGAGCTTTAATCACTCTGTTCGTGGCAGCAGTGTCCAGCAGTTTAAGGATGCCACTGGGTCAGAGAAGGCCGGGTGGGGAATGCCACAGGTCAGAGAAGGACGCATGGTCACGTTTTATCACTAATTTGACAGAATAAAGAAAAACAGAAATATAATGTATCGTAATGCATTTTTTATTACTAATCCAAAAGCCCATCGAAATACGAAGTCACGCAACTCTACGGGCGACTACCCAGGTTTCACTACTATTCCCCCTAGAATTACTGGCGTGTTTTCAAAACAAAGTAAAAGTGAGACGAGGATCGTGATGGCAGGGGTGTATGGGTGGGGTCTCGTGCGCGCTAATGTAATGCCTGAGCCGAAGCCATTACTGCATGTGATGACGAGCTTCTAATAGTGAAAGGTCGTAAAGAGGGAAGCACACAGTGGTTAATGTGATGCTTTTGTAAGGGCCATTATTGGGTGCTTGACATGTTGGGGCAGGAGGACATGGGCTATGGATGGAAAAAAGTTGGCCTGTGACCAGCACTTATGCAGCTATTGATCAAGACTTTCTTTTTTTCTTTTTTTTTTTTCTTTCTCTTCGTAAACGGAATCTGCATATTTTATGTTTACTACCACTTGAACTCAGTTACCATCTATATTATACGAAACTTTGCCCCATATTGTGGGTCGTGTGGTGCGTATATTCCACTGACGCCCTTTGACAGACTGCTCTGGTGGCAGACGGTACGACTTGACGTTATGGCAGGGAGGACAAGCCAAGAGAAGGGAAAAGGAGAGCAAATGAGGGGGTAAAGGATGGGTAAAGGGAAGGAGATCGCTGAAGGGGAAATGAGCCATCTGACGAAGGAGTCTCGGTCATTGGAGTGAATGAACGTGAAATAAAAAGGAAAATAGAGCGGATTTCTGTGGATCGGTGCGGATGAGTGGGGGGACGCGAAGACAGTGATATATAGTGAGGAGAGAGAGAGAAAGAGTAAGTGTAAGTGTAAGTGTGTGAGTGAGTGAGTGAGTGAGTGAGTGAGTGAGTGAGTGAGTGAGTGAGTGAGTGAGTGAGAGAGGGAGGGGGGGGTGCCAGTCCGAATAATTTGTGGAATAATGAGTGGAAAACACATATGATACCTATTCCGGAGGGGATGGGGGACTGGGGTCGGACGGGCGCGTGGGCAAGGGGAGAGAGATAAACGAAAGAGAATGGAGAAGAGACGACGAAAAGAGGAGCAAGAAGAGAGAGAAATAGAGGACAGAAAGGGGAGGAACCGAAGGGAGCCCTCCGCCGAGGGACGTGACGAGCCTGGCAACACATCGAGGGTGGGCGGGATACCTCACAATTAGTGGGCGCGACTCTAATGAAGGCGCTTCTCTGGCCCGAGTCCGCCCGCGCCCGCTATTATCGCCTTCCAGGAACTTGCCCTATCCCCACCCTTGCCACTGTCGGCGGCCTCTCTTCCCTTCTCCCATACCCCCTTCTTCCCTCAGTCTCCCCCATACCTTCCTCCCTCCCTTAGTCTTCCCCTCCCTCCCCCCTGCTCCTCCCTCGCCTCTACACATCTTCAGAGAACATCTTAGGGCGGTTGGCTCCTTGCCATTGACTGATTCCTCTTAGTGCAGTGTCTGGAGGTGACACGTCACGGGGAGGGAGGAGGGGAAGAACGCGTGGGAGGGGGACACTGAAAGGAAAGTAGGCGCATAAAAGAAAATAAAAAATAAGAGGAAGAGGGGGAAGAAGAATTGGGAGAAGAAGGGGAAGGAACAAGAGGGAAGTTGATGATATGAATAAGCGAGAAGAAATAATGCTTTCGCACAAGGGTTGCAATATTTATCAACAGCTGATCAAGCAGACGAGTCAGTAAGGTTCGACTGGACTCTTAGAGGGACTGATTTGTATTTCCTCAAGGGTAGAAGAGCAAAGAGCTAATCATTTCATTGACATTACGGATGTGTGGAAATTAACCCGTACCATTGTTTTATTTACCTATTTTTTTCATTTACATGTATTTGTATTTACGCTATGTACTCCTGCAAGGTCTTTTTCACCTGAAGTTAGAATGAAAAAGGATTCTTGAAAAGCCCAACATTCGTGAAGTCCCTTTAAGATTCCTAAGAAGCCTTTAAAATTGTCATATTTCCCCCGGAAAGTTTCTAGCAGCTGGAAATTCCTGTGAATTTTGCGTTTCTGTAATTGAGTGAGTGATGAATAAGGAGGCGGAGGATTGATGAATGCAAGAGGAAGAAAAGGGTGTCCGGAGAGGAGGAGAACAAGAAATTGAGTGAACTGAAAAAAAGAAGAAGATTGAATTGCGCAAGGAGGGGGCTGCGACAAAGGAAGGGCGCGGGGAGCTGAGAGGGGGAAAGAGGGAGAGAACGGAAGAAAGGACACAGGGAACTGGGTGCAGGAGAGAAAGAGAAAGAGAAGGAAAGACAAAGGAAGACTGGCACTATTAGATGAAGCGAGAATTCGACTCCTGCGCGGTCGCCCGGTTGTTAGGACTCTAATGAGAAGAGGTTCGTAGGCAGCGACAGCGAACTGGGATCACGTTTGATGAATGGGTCGTGATGGAGGAAAGGGCCGCAATGAATCAGTGATTCGTGGTAAATGAATGAACGAACGAGGTCGTGGTAAATGCTTGAATCGCAGTGAATGAATGAAGCATGCGAGTAACTCACAAACGGGCGCGGGCGCGTTGCAAGCGAGAGCCACGAGTCAAGAGTCAAGAATTGCAACACGTTCTTTTTGCAGTTGCTGTTTTTAAAGGAATTGAAACGGAGATTTACTTACAGACTCCGACTGTAGGGTACGTGATTGGCTTTTCCTCGTGGCACAGTGCATTATTCACTTTCATTTGGTGAACGGAGAAGGTCATTTGCATATCACGGCGGAGTGAGATTGATGGACCCGGATGTAGATTAGGCATACCTTCTGAATTCATTCTCTCAATTTCTCTCACCTTTTTTTTCTTTTCTCTCCTCTCTTTTCACTGTTTCTCTCTTCGTTTTCTCTCACTTCTCTCCTCTCCTTCTTTCTGTCTTTTTGTTTGTCTGTCTCTGTCTCTTTCTCATCCTCCCTCTCTCTCTCTCTCTCTCTCTCTCTCTCTCTCTCTCTCTCTCTCTCTCTCTCTCTCTCTCTCTCTCTCTCTCTCTCTCTCCCTCCCTCTCTCCCTCTCCTCCCTCCCTCCCTCCCTCCCTCCCCCTCCTCCTCCCTCCTCCCTCCCTCCCTCCCTCCTTCCTCCTCCCCCTCTCTCTCCCTCCCTCCCTCCCTCCCTCCCTCCCTCTCTCTCTCTCTCTCTCTCTCCCTCCCTCCCTCCCTCCCTCCCTCCCTCCCTCCCTCCCTCCCTTCCTCCCTCTTTCCCTCTCCCTCCCTCCCTCCCCCTTCCCTCCCTCCCCCCCCCCCCCTCTCCCCCCCTCTCTTTCCCCCAGAGGAGTCGGGGAAGTCGAGGTGTTTGTGCGGCGAGATAGAAGGCGTGCGATAGAGGCGATGGATGGCTGCTTCGGGAGTCTTCCATCGGGCGGTCGTTCGGGCGGGAAATAGGGACACTTTCTCATGAAATTATTGCGTGTTGTGTTATTGTTATTATTATTGTTAATATTATTATTATCATTATCATTATCATTATTATTATTATTATCATTATCATTTAATTATTATTATCATTATCATTATCATTATCATTATTATTAATTTATTATTTTTATTATTATTATTATTATTATTATTATTATTATTATTATTATTATTATTATTGTTATTATTATTGTTGTTATTATTGTTGTTATTATTATTGTTATTATCAAAATTGTTCTTATCATTATTACTATTATTGTTGTTATTGTTATTATTATTATTATTATTATTATTATTATTATTATTGTTGTTGTTGTTGTTGTTGTTGTTGTTAGCATTATAATTATTGTTATTGTAGTTATTATTATTATTATTATTATTATTATTATTATTATTATTATTGTAATTATTGTCATTATTCTATTAATGATAATAATACTAATAGTGATAAATGATAAAGAATTTTTTTAAGTATAAATATAATGTCGAAAATGGAGCCCGAAGAGCTTCCTTTGGCGTCATGATAAGCGGGCGTCTGGCCGAGCGAATGAAATGCCACGGCAGTCACTGGCCCCCCCCCTCCGCCCCTCCCCCCTCCGCCCCTCCGCCCCTCCCCCCTCCGCCCCTCCGCCCCTCCGCTCCTCCGCCCCTCCGCCCCTCTGCCCCTCCGCCCCTCCGCCCCTCCGCCCCTCCGCCCCTCTGCCCCTCTGCCCCTCCGACCCTCCGACCCTCCGACCCTCCGACCCTCCGCCCCTCCGCCCCTCCGCCCCTCCGCCCCTCCGCCCCTCCGCCCCTCCGCCCCTCCGCCCCTCCGCCCCGCCGCCCCTCCGCCCCTCCGCCCCTCCGCCCCTCCGCCCCTCCGCCCCCTATAAGCTTTACAGCTCAAATGAGTCGGTCGCTTTGAAACAGTTTCGGTGCTTTTCGACGCTTTGTTTTATTTATTAAGGTTTGATATTCCAGTTGAGCAAAGCATAGCGATGGAAATATTTCTGTGGCGTGTCAGTTGGACGTGACAAGGATTTTGCATAATGTCAGTTTTATTTGAGTGTTTCCGTTTTAGCTCTCTCTCTCTCCCTCTTTCCCTCTTTCCCTCATTCCCTCATTCCCTCTTTCCCTCCTTCCCTCCCTACCTCCCTCTCTCTCTTTTCCTCTCTCTTTCTTCGTTTCGTTCTCTCCTTTGTGGAAGTGCAATTAGAAATGCAAAATCGCTTTGGGGAAACTGTCCCGGCGGAATATATAAGACTAGGAGCTGAGAGGAATAGGAGTCGGATGCTACTCGTATATGCAAGTATTGTATTTTATTGAAAAGCTCTTCATGTCAGAGAGTCATGGCGGAAGGGAAAAGGGAATTTTCAATTTCGCCCGTGGAGTTTTTTTTTGGTCAACAAGCCTCGCTTTTTTGTGACGGTTCATGCAATGTTTAATATGCATTTGGGCGAATCTGCAATTGAAATAGGCAAAAATATCGCCAGCAGGAACATTATAATTATTGCAGTTGTAAATGTGTGTTGTACTTTAAAAGTTGGTGTGACGGTGATGTGAAATGATGGTAAAGATAGTGAAAACAGCGGCTATGATAGTGATCAGAAGGATAGTGTTGATGGTAAAAATCATTACCATCTCTCTCTCTTTCCCTCCCTCACACTTTCACTCTCACTCTCACTCTCACTCTCTCCCTCCCTCTCTCCTTCCCTCCCTCCCTCCCTCCCTCCTTTCCTCTACCCCCCCACCCCCCCACCCCTCTCTCTCTCTCTCTCTCTCTCTCTCTCTCTCTCTCTCTCTCTCTCTCTCTCTCTCTCTCTCTCTCTCTCTCTCTCTCTCTCTCTCTCTCTCTCTCTCAATTGGACAAGCAATTTTGTTATATTTTTTTGTCATTTTTGTTTCTCTTTCTTCTTATGTTCGTGCATTTTTTCATGTACCTTATTTTTCGCCGAAGAGTTCACGAGAATAGAATGGATTTGTTTTTGCGTTTCCCGAAGGGCGTTACTGGGTGTTCCGAAGCCGCCCATTCGGGTTTTATCTCAGTGCGGCCAATGTTGTTCCTTTCCTCATTTTTTATGCTGGTGACTCTGTTGCACGCTTGGAATATCCTTTTCAAGGCCTTTGGTACTGGCATTGCCGCAATTACCTGACTGGATGCACCTCCCCCGCCACATTCTTCCAGCTTTCTCCTTAGAGCTTGGCTAGCTGGAAGAGCCACCCTGTTATCGCGGCCCTTTTACTTACTTCCCCTCGTTCGCTTTCCGCGGCGGCAGCTGCCACAAGAGCGAATGAGTCGCCATGTCTCAGGTGTTTAATTCGCGCGTAATGCAAGGGGAAGCTGTTTTCACTCGGCGATCGCGGTTTGAGTTGCAAAGCCGAGTTTTTTAAAAATCGCTTGCAGGAAACGGGAAAAGATTCAGGGAGTGGATTCCACGTTGAATAGTGTTAATACAGGATACAAAGGACTGCGGGCCACAAGAAACGAAGGCGGAAAATGCGAAAGCGCAGGACGACAATGGCGTTCAACCAAGTGTATAATGGAAAAATAGAGAGCAGATGGGCGGAGAACTCCCGTTGGTCGTGTGCTTGAAGAGCCGGGGTGTTGAACCAAGTTGTTAAGGGCGACCCGTTCTGAGGGTCGGATGTGTGTGCTGGGGCGCTCACCTGTTTACACGGCGTGTGTGCATCTGTTTATACTTGCAACTGCACGGACGGGTATTAGTTCGTATGCTCTTTCTGTCTTAATGAAGTACCCGACCTTCTAGTGCGTAATTTAGAGGTGAAGTATCTCAATTTGAATGAAGTGTGTCGTACTTATTATTCTTCCATTTCGATAAAGGTGTGCTAATCATCGTAGGCCAGGACTTAGAGATGGAAGTCCCTTGAGCTTTTCCGGAAGGAGTGTCGGAGGCGAAGACGGAAGGCGGGTCGTTTCTGGAAGGAATCTCTCGGGACAAGTTAGCGGCTAATAAGGGAAAGTTGGGCTTCGTGTGCGAATTAGAGTGAAGCTTCGACTTGGCCGTTCGGTTGGCTTCAGCGCCTCGCCCGGGGCACGAACGGACGACCCCTCGCCATGCCGGGGCGCCCCCCCGCCCTGCACGCCCCCCGGTCAGACCTAGTGGGCTGAGGCGCCTTCCCCGGGCGCGAGGGATGCGGTCCTGCCCCCCTGGGCGCCATGGTGCGCGCCCTCACCGAAGGAGCTGATCTGAACCGCCGCACGATGGCCGGGGGCGTCCCGCGCTCGTGCTCGTGGTCCGTCACGCCGGCCACGCCGCCCGTGCCCGCCCACACGCCGCCCGAGCGCCTGCGGCCCGACGATGGCGTCCATCGCAGCCGCCCGCGCAATGACCACCTCCGTAAGCGCGCCAGCATCTCCGTGCTGATGGTGGGCGCGCGCAGTCCGACGCGGCCCGACCCGCCCGCACCGCGCTCCGACCGCAGCCCGCGTCGTTCGCTGGGCGCAGTCTGGCGCGTGTCGTCCTCCAGCCCCGCCCGCCAGCTGGGCGCGTGGCTGGGGCGGCGCCCGCGCTCCTTCGCGGGCTCGGAGGACGCGGGCGGCGCGTACCCTGGCCTCCACACCCTAGCGCCGCCCGCCAGCCCCGTCCCGTCACACTGCTCCTCCTCGCCTGAGCCGCCCTCGCCCCTCGACCCCGCCTGCGGCCGCTCGCCGGGCGTGGCCGCGCCCTCGCTCAGCAGCAGCCCCTCGGCCGCATCGCTGCCCGCCTGGGGCAGGAGCCAGGCGACGCCGCGACGCCCCACGCGCCTCGTCATCAGCGGGCGAGCGCACCCGCGCCGCCTCCACCACACGCCCTGCGTCACCAGGTACCGCCGTCGGTTCCCTCTCCGTCAGGAGCGGAGTTGCCTTCTGTTCCTGATCTGCCAAGGAGCCTCAGGCGCCGCTTAGTGTTCCGTAGTTGTTACGTTTAAATGTCGCCCATTGAGGCCGCTGACTAATCTGTGCCGTCTTTTGTTGCAGGCTGTGCCACGTGACGGTGACGCGGCTGCAGGTCACGTTGCCCCTGGGAGGCGACCTGACCTCCGTGACGCTGGCGGTGAAGATGCAGTCGTCCAAGCGCACTCTGCGCTCCAACGAGATCCCGCTTCCGCCCAGCGGAACCATCGACGTCGAGCTGCAACTCACCTTCTCCCTCCAGGTACGTCTCGCGCCCCGGCCCTCCGACCGCCCGCCGGGGCGCCGCTCCCGCCTCCCGGGGCCGCCCTCGGCCTATTCATTTCCTTTATTCTTACATACATACATGCATACATACATACATACATACATACATACATACATACATACATACATACATACATATATATATATATATATATATATATATATATATATATATATATAAAACAGTGTTCCATTTCATTACCTATAGCCTATATAAATATCTATAATTTCACACTGAGTCAGCATCAGCTAGACATTTAAATAACAGGCAAATCACAGTTTGTGTACTGCACCGCTTCAGGCCTGGAACAGCATGCACAGGAGGCGAATAGATCAGGGAATGCGAGTGATAGGATGCTGCGCCTTGATGACTTTACTAACTGGTCGCTTCTTGAGGAACAGGTACTCATAGTCATCATGCAGTATGATTCATAGCCTTAACAGACACCCCAACAAGATTATATCTTTATCATTTATTTACCTGTGCGCGAATGAATATCATATGAAAACAAAAATTGCAGTAAAACATCTATAACATTAAAAACAACATCAAAACAATAACATTAAAACATCAAAACAATAACATCAATAACATTAAAAACAACATCAAAACAATAACATCAATAACATTAAAAACAACATCAAAACAATAACATCAATAAAACAACAATAAAGCCAACAATAATATCAACAGCAACAGAAACAACAACAACAATAACAATAACCACAACAACAACAAAAACAAAAATGCCATTACCGATTCATGCCTGAATTCCTTACAGACAAGAGACAGAGAGAGAGAGAGAGAGAGAGAGAGAGAGAGAGAGAGAGAGAGAGAGAGAGAGAGAGAGAGAGAGAGAGAGAGAGAGAGAGAGAGAGAGAGAAGGCGGAGAGAGAGAGAGAGAGAGAGAGAGTAGAGAGAGAGAGAGAGAGAGAGAGAGAGAGAGAGAGAGAGAGAGAGAGAGAGAGAGAGAGAGAGAGAGAGAGAGAGGGGGAGAGAGATAGAGAGAGAGAGAGAGAGAGAGAGAGAGAGAGAGAGAGAGAGAGAGAGAGAGAGAGAGAGAGAGAGAGAGAGAGAGAGAGAGAGAGAGAGAGAGAGAGAGAGAGAGAGAGAGAGAGAAACAACACCATAGAGTTAGGTGCATTGATTCCAAGATGGCCTGGACAGGGCAACCTCTACGAGTGACATACAAAAGAGTGCGATTGTGTTACATCCTGATCATGCCTTCCCCTCTTTCATCTCGGTTTCATGGTCACTGCGGCGAGATGGGAGACCGATGCGGTACAGGTGCTCCTCCCCCCTTCTCTCTCTCTCTCTCTCTCTCTCTCGCTCACTCTTTTCCCCCTCCCCCCTCCCCTCTTTCACTCACACACACAGTCTCGCTTCTTTCATTCTCTCTTCTCTGTCTCTCTTTCTCTCTTTCTCTCTTTCTCTCTTTCTCTCTTTCTCTCTGCAAGGCGAAGAGAAGAAGCACTTTTTTTCAACGCCAGGGAAGGAAAGGGTGACCAGGCAAGACAACAACAACACCGATAATGCTGATGACAATGGCGCTAGTAAATAAACAACGATAATGTCGCGGAATAACGACAGGGCCAAAGGAGCCAACGGGAGCCCAGAGGAGGTGGGATGTGCCAGGATGGATAAGGAGCGGAGAGGAAGGGATCACGAAGCAGCACGAGGCCGGAGGCTGGGAGGAAGAGCTTAAGGGGAACGAGACTTGTTCGCTCTGGGAATGGAGGACGGAGGGTGCGCGGCATAGCAAGAAGCGAAAGAGGTAAGGGAACCATAAATCCGAAGGCGGGAAGGAGCCGAGAGAAGAGAAGAAATCGAACGCGAACCAAATAAATCTTAAAGATAAAGGCGAAACAGAAAGAAAAGAGGGAACTATATACACCCACACCAAGGCGAGAGGCAGCCAAGAGGAGGGGAAAACGCACGTGAATCAAGAGCCTTCAAGATAGAAATGAAAGAAGCTAAAGGGAAGGTCTCGGGTGTAATAAAGATGCTGGAGGAAGAGAAAGCTCTTAAAGAAGAAGGGGAAGGGAGGCAAGATGCGAGAACAAGTGTCTCTCAGGTGTCTTGACGAAGGCAGGGGAAAGCGAAGCGTGACTGCCAAATGACTGCCAGGCGAACGCAAAGAGAACGTGCTTTGCCGGAAGCGGGAAAAGAGACAATCAGCATAAGTGCCGCGTTTATTACACACACACACCAGCATTAATTAATTGCGTTTCGAAGTAATTATATGCCAGAGTGTTATTTGTATGTTAGGTATAATCTGATGACAGTTTTGTTGATGAACGATTCATGTTTGATATTTGTCTGGCTGGGGGAAAGTGCTTATATATCCGATTGTCCTCTCACGGTCTCTCTCTCTCTCTCTCTTTCTCTCTCTCTCTCTCTCTCTCTCTCTCTCTCTCTCTCTCTCTCTCCCTCTCTCTCTCTCTCTCTCTCTCTCTCTCTCTCTCTCTCTCTCTCTCTCTCTCTCTCTCTCTCTCTCTCTCTCTCTCTCTCTCTCTCTCTCTCTCTCTCTCTCTCTTTCTCTTTCTCTCAGCCAGACAAATTGTCGATCTATCTGCGTACATGCTTCCCACATATATGCATGTACGAGTAAGTCCATCTGTGTCTGTCCCTCTACCCAGAACTCCCATTGAAGGGATATGTAAACAGGAAACACCATGTCGTCTCGATGAAAATTACGGGACTTAATTAGCTAATGTTCCTGTGTCCATTATTTTTGACGGTTAACTATATAAATTATGTATCAGCAATTAGACAAAAAGTCTAGTATAGAGAGAATTATAAATGATAATGATGATGAACAAATAAACACTACTTAAGGATTGTTCCTTATTCTGAGTGGGTGCCGGAAAAGAGAGCTGATTCAGAACTTTCTTTTTTATCCAATTATACAATCTATATTATGAAATTACACTATATATTACGAAATGCACAAGGTCACATATTAGAAGATAATAATCTACATGATGAAAACACCAAGTACACAATATATATTCTGGAATGCATTATGATATCTGCTGTATATACATTATGAAATATATTTAGAATATGCCATGAAAAGATGATATACACAATATGATATGCTATGCTGTGTGATTAAATAGAATACAATGTTATATAAACTATTCTGAAATGTACAATATGTACATGGAAGCAACACAGAGTATAAATGTTTTATAAATAATGCTTTCCGTCCTCAAGAAAGGGCGGAGGGGAGGGGGGGGGGAGGAGGATTCAAGAAATCAGTACAGGAAAATATTGGCGAACTTTTATCCAGGGGACACTTGGTTGCTTTAAAGACTCGTCAACCATGACAGAGAATTCGAAGGGGAGTCTTTTGCTTGCTTATTATTCTACAAGTTATTTGTTTCTCCGAATATATTCTTTAAAAGTATTTTGATATATAAGATATCTTAAAGTTATTTTAAAAAATCACATTTTTATTTATAGTAACGAAGTGTTCTCATACCATAAGCAGCTGTCAGAAAACTGTCGAGGGAAGATTTTTTTTTTCATCAAACAGTGATGCTGTTGCTTGTCTACTTATCTTGCTCCTATCCCTCCCCCTTCTTCCCTATCCTTATCACTCCTTCCCTCTCCTTCCTCCTTCCATCTCCTTCTCCCTCATTCCATCTCAATCTCCCTCATTCCCTCTCACTCTTCCTCCTTCCCTCACCTTCTCCTTCTCCTTCTTTCCTTTACATTCCCTCTCATTCTCATTCCTTCCCCTTTATTTACTCTTATTCCCTCACATTCTCCCTCCTTCCGTCTCCTTCTTTATCCTTCCCCTTCCTTCCCTCTACTTCCCCCTCAATCACCCTTATTCCCTTTCATTCTCCCTCCTTCCCTCTCCTTCCTTCTCCCCTCTCCTTCCTCCTCCTTCCCTCTCCTAACCCCACCCTTACCTCATTATCCCTCCTTCCCTCCTCTTCCCCCTCACCCCCCCCCCCATTCATTCCCTCTCTCCCCAGCGCAACATCAGCCTCCAGACAATTTATCTTTAATCGTAATTTTTGTCCTTGCTTTATGAACACGAAAGGAGAGAAAAAATAAGACCATGACGCCGTTCCCACCGCCAGGCAGAGCTACCGCATTAGAGGCTTATTATATCACATCCAGCGGCGTGAGGTGGTTGATTATTGTCCTTATTGCCCTCCCCATTCCCCCATTAGTGAGGTTGGAGGCGTAAAAAGACGGGGACGGGCGGGTGGGTGACCTTCTGAATGAGTTGGGGCAGGAGGAAAGGAGGTGGGGGGTATATATAGGAGGGATGGAGGGACTGTATTTAAGGGGAAGGAAGGAAGAGAAATAGGGATGGAGGAATGGGGTGGGGGTGGAGATTGTGTGTGTGTGTGTGTGTGTGTGTGTGTGTGTGTGTGTGTGTGTGAGAGTCTATGTAATTTATGTATATATGCATTCATTCTGATAGCGATGTACCAATTTCTGATATTAAAAGTTCTTGCATATCATCAGAAATCAATGCCCCACCCACTCTCTCTCTCTCTTTCTCTCTCTCTCTCTCTCTCTCTCACTCTCTCTCTCTCTGTCTGTCTCTCTCTGTCTCTCTCTCTCTTTCTCTCTCTCCCTCTTTCTCTTTCTCTCTCTTTCTCACTCTCACTCTCACACTCCGTCTTTTTCACTATTGTTTTCACTCTCGCCCTTTGTCTCGTGGGCGCGGCTGGCCTTCATATAACAGTGACACCATCTCTTATCTGGCATTCGTCTTCAGTTAACAAGAAAAACTAAACTATTAAATGAATTGAAAGCTGTTGTATGTATCCTCTACAGATTTTGTAAAACATTTTAATCCATTTTTTGTAAACCTCATATAATAATGTCATTCTGCCTGGTGTGAACTTTGATTTTTAACTTAACATTTTCTTATAATGAAATTCATACTAATGGTGTGTTGCAACTCTTCCAGGTGTGAATAGCCAGATGATGAAATAAGGACAAAGTTTGATACTATATTCAACGTAACACCGCCCTTACAAGGTAACGTATAAGATCTTTTCTTTATATATATTATTTTCGCTTTCAAATATTTGAATGGTTGGATAGTAGAGTCTATAAATATTTCTCGAAAAGGATTCCTTTCCTGTTTTCTGTCTGTTCTTATTTTTTTCTTTTATTTCATTTTATTTATTTATTTATATTGGTATTTTTTTGCATTCCCCCTGCGTTTGTTTATTTATTTTATTTATGTCATGTTTTTTTCTTATCCGTTTTCCTTTTTATTTTCGTTTTCTCTCTGTTTTTGTCATTTCTTACCTACTCTTGTTCGATCATTCCCCTCCCCCACTATCTCCTCTCGTCTAATTCTTTCCATTAAATTCTCCCTTCTCCTTTCCCTTCCCATTTCTTTCTTCCACCTTTCTCCCTTTGAATCTGTCCCTAAGCTCCGCCCTCTCCCTCAACTCTCCTTATTGTTGATCTCGCTTCCTCCGCCTCATGCTGTGCAATGCGCCCCTCTCCCTCGCCCTTGTACCCTCTCCCTCGCCCTTTCCTCGATTAACAAGCGTATAAAGTCCGGTTTCCAGTCACTGGGCACCAACGAGATGTTAATGACAAAAACAAGAAAGGGGAATAACCCAAAGCTGGCGTTAAATGCTGCGGATAAAGCAACTGAGAAGCCAGAAGAACGCTTGGGGGAATTCGCACTCTAGGGGTTAAGGCTCAGGGGACAGCGGGTGCGTCGGCGAGGAGGTGGGGGTGAAGAGGCGGCCCTTCATCATGGCTCTTCGGGGAAGTGATGATGACACTTATGAATGTATATATATCCATCAAATGAGCCTTGCTAATCGAATGAAAATTAATCAAATAGGCGAGAGACGACGACATCATCAAAACTGGAACTGAAAGAGAGAGAGAAAAAAAAAGAAGAAAAGAAACGAACCAATCATATTTTTGGTGAAAACCCATATTGTCCGCCTTTTTTCCCCTACCAATTATTAAGATAAACGGCTAATACACCAAAAGCCAAAACAAAACGTTACCCATATCTGACTTCCTTCGAAAGGTCCTCAGCCATAACCACACTTCAATAAGACAATCCACATAACGAGAGATCCAACCGGAAATAACAGCATAAAACTAATGTAGACAACCGTGTGCGTAGAATAACAATCCGCCTTTGTGTATTTCGAGCGCGAGGAGGGAGGCGACGCGGAGATCAAGATGGATGGTTCTGAGGATTCCGAGCCGACGGATGGACGTCGTTGAGAGGACAACCTGATCGGGGGATAATAAGGGCAGGGCGACCAGGACGGACATGGGGGAGGAATATGGAAAAAGATAGGGAGAGGGAACGGAAATAAAGGCTGGGAAGCATCGGGAAGGCGAGTTTTCGATAGAGAGTGGAGTCATATATCAGGAGATGTGGAAAAGGGGGAATTTACATTGAAGTGTATAAGTGAGAGAGAGAGAGAGAGAGAGAGAGAGAGAGAGAGAGAGAGAGAGAGAGAGAGAGAGAGAGAGAGAGAGAGAGAGAGAGAGAGAGAGAGAGAG